>JBBPBX010023098.1:14641-33272 GCA_038048925.1 Garcialebias charrua | reverse complement strand
CTGGCGGCGGCAGCAACAACGGCGGGTCTGGCGGCGGCAGCAACAACGGCGGGTCTGGCGGCGGCAGCAACGGCAAAGGAGGGTCTGATTCAGCCAGTCATTTTCAAGAGGAATTGCCAGATAAGTCTGGTAAGCCACTGTCTGTGCCACGAAAATGCCTATCCACAGAGCCCAACCAGCCACTGTGCAAAACCGAAGAACACCGGGAAGTGATTTGCTCAACTTTAGAAAGTTTCTGCAAACCCCATGATTCTGAAACTCGTACAGGCCAACACCACCTATATTCACAAATGTTCAAATTGCTTGGATTGCTAAAGCGGATCAACTACAGGCCCGAGGAGGAACCACCACATGGCGTCTTACCCAGGTGGCGCCAGCAGCGCAGACGGGATAAATATGTGCCCAAAAGGCTGTATGCACCCCATCAGCATCAAAGTTCTCGAGTACCTCAATACTATGCTTCAAAGCATTATGGTCTCGAGATCCCAGAAAGTTACCCTCATGGTCAATATGGTACCGAGATCCCAGAAAGTTACCCTCATGGTCAATATGGTACTGAGATCCCAGAAAGTTACCCTCATGGTCAATATGGTACCGAGATCCCAGAAAGTTACCCTCATGGTCACCTTTCAAGGGAGTATAATGCCCCTTTTCCACCGGTCGGCTCGGGTCGGATGTTACGTCATATGTGCGTCGCAGAGACCCCCTTTCATCCTTTTCCACCGGATATTTCGAGCGGAGCCGCGCGAGATTTCCTGAGATTTTCGGGCTGCTTTCAGAGGGGTACTGAAGCGAGCTCACCCGCTCCGGAAGTAGGAAGGAGGAGACGAGAGCTGTTTTTACGGAAGCGAGGGACGCGATCACTGCAGGACTTTTACATGATAAACACGGTAAAAACAATTATTATTTTTTAAATTTATAGCAAAGATGGGTCTTCAGCTGAACGTGTCCTTAATAAAATCACGTACTGCTCAAAACTGCAGGATTTTAAAAAAATAGGTTCGCCACGAGCAACACGCGGCGCGCGGGCGGCTTTATGTCTTTAAATGTAGCTCAATGAACAGATATAAAATATATTTCATAGCTGACTTTAATAGTACGAGGGCTCCTGAGCTTAACCACGCTTTAATATTGTCACGTATGGTCAAATGTGCTGCATTTAAAGTAGTTTCGCTTTGACTTTTTCCAAAACCTGTGTTTGCACAACGAAAATAAATTATAAAAATTCGAATTTTATTTCAAATAACTCCAACAGGATACATTTCGTATATGAACATGTTGTGATCACACTAGATTTTTTTGAAAAATATCAGCTTTGTGGTTTTTGATAGAATTGATAATATGTGATACAAAGTAGAAAATAATGGACGTAGGTTGACACATTTATGTCTATAAAACATTGAATTTTATTTCAAATAACTCCAACAGGATACATTTCGTATATGAACATGTTGTGATCACACTAGATTTTTTTGAAAAATATCAGCTTTGTGGTTTTTGATAGAATTGATAATATGTGATACAAAGTAGAAAATAATGGACGTAGGTTGACACATTTATGTCTATAAAACATTGAATTTTATTTCAAATAACTCCAACAGGATACATTTCGTATATGAACATGTTGTGATCACACTAGATTTTTTTGAAAAATATCAGCTTTGTGGTTTTTGATAGAATTGATAATATGTGATACAAAGTAGAAAATAATGGACGTAGGTTGACACATTTATGTCTATAAAACATTGAATTTTATTTCAAATAACTCCAACAGGATACATTTCGTATATGAACATGTTGTGATCACACTAGATTTTTTTGAAAAATATCAGCTATGTGGTTTTTGATAGAATTGATAATATGTGATACAAAGTAGAAAATAATGGACGTAGGTTGACACATTTATGTCTATAAAACATTGAATTTTATTTCAAATAACTCCAACAGGATACATTTCGTATATGAACATGTTGTGATCACACTAGATTTTTTTGAAAAATATCAGCTATGTGGTTTTTGATAGAATTGATAATATGTGATACAAAGTAGAAAATAATGGACGTAGGTTGACACATTTATGTCTATAAAACATTGAATTTTATTTCAAATAACTCCAACAGGATACATTTCGTATATGAACATGTTGTGATCACACTAGATTTTTTTGAAAAATATCAGCTTTGTGGTTTTTGATAGAATTGATAATATGTGATACAAAGTAGAAAATAATGGACGTAGGTTGACACATTTATGTCTATAAAACATTGAATTTTATTTCAAATAACTCCAACAGGATACATTTCGTATATGAACATGTTGTGATCACACTAGATTTTTTTGAAAAATATCAGCTATGTGGTTTTTGATAGAATTGATAATATGTGATACAAAGTCTTTATTGTGTTCTTCTTCTAGTGGTGGCTAGTACTGTAGTAAATAGCTTGAGGAACACTACTGCCACCATGTGGTAAGACGAGTAGGATTCTGGACCCCGCCCACAGAAGGGGTACAAAAAAGCTGTGGAAACAGAACATAGATGTGACCCGACCCGAACTGAGCCGACCTGAGCCGATCCAACCCGAGCCGAGCCGAGCGGTGGAAAAGAGGCATTAGGGCCCCAATCTCGACAACATGAATACTTGCCTCAAGACTTTCAGCGCCGGATCCCTCAACATGAGAAGCCCAATTTCAAGCCTCAAGTTCACAGACTGCCACGGTACATGGCCAGGTGGACTGACTTTCTGCCCCAGAGGCCACGTTACTCAGCCATGCGACCAAGGCCCTCAGACAACCGGTTGCAATACAGGCAGCCAGCCAACATGCCACATATGTTTTACTAATGTATCAAAGTAACTTCAGCTTCCCCATCAGTTTATCATCAGAGGTGTATTGTTTCATGGGGAGTCAGTTTTGTAATTTGCATCATGCTGCAGTGAGATCAAATTTAGCAAGTTTTTAAATGTTAACTGTGTAACGTGTGTGCAATAAAAGTCTATGTGCCTTAAATGCTTCTGAAAATTTGTTAGAACTAATTTAGTGATGCAGTTGATGGACAAATTCCAGAAAACTGGTTTCAGGCCTCGAGTGCAAAGCTTGGTGTCATCTTAAAACATGTTCAAATGACAATTTAAAAGAGCTGAACATAAAAAAAGAAAAACAAAGGAGTTGTACAGAATTTCAAACTGGCACTTCAATGATTCTGGTAGGATCTAGGACATGAGTCACACTCTGAACTGAAGTACTGTAAAAAAATAAAAACCTGTTCACGTCAAAGTGTTACTTTGTGGGTTTTCTCTCTTCCTCATCCAAGGTGTTTACAAAATGGGTTGGACTTAGACTAGTTTGTACCCTGGCTAAAATTCTTCAAATGGAATTTGGGTTTGCTTCACTGGAAACCACTGAGGCAGGTTTGATCTACTGCGGGAAAGTCAATGTTGCATTAGACCAGGGGTGTCAAACATGTGGCCCGGGGGCCACATCTGGCCCGCCAGGGTTTTTTAGTTTGCCCGCTGATGAATCTGAATAATAAATAAAAAAACTCATATTTTTTTTAGAAATATGCAGTTCCTATGTCGTCCATTATAGGCGCTGTGTTTTATTCAGTTCTGTTGTGACTTCCAATTGCATAAGACTGACAGCAGGGGAACATCCGAATAGGGAGAGAACAGGATGTGTAGAGAAGAGGTTGGAAGAAGTTGAATAGAGCTTTGGAGCAGACGTCATTGTGTGGGGGCGTGTCGGGGCGTTCCCGTCTCGACCGCCATCTTTGTTGCCCTCATAAAAGATTCAGGAGATTTTTCGCGCTGTATCTTCTGTCACGATTCTGAAAAGCAGGCAAAATAAAGTGGACTGTATCCTAATAAGCTTCTCCCAGATGACAAAACTACATGGAAAAAATCGGTATAATTGGAAATGTTGCCCTTTTGAAATAAATAAATAAATAAATGGAGGAGAGACCCGGAGTAATACTTGCCTCCACTGACATTCCCAGTCATTTTAGCAGACCTGGTCTGTGTCAGTGTTTACACCACAAATAATTTTTATAATTACAATTCACTGGGAGAGCTGGTCCGGTTCATAGATGATTTGGACATTTGTAAAGCCCCCCGATTGTAAATACATTGAAGGTACGTTGTTGGCTCATTAATTTTACATAAATTAATATACATGTCTTTCAGAATCAACCTTCTGTATGCTATTAGTATTAAAACTTGTGAACACTTAATTTTTTTATAAGAAAAGCTCCAAGTAGAAAATTACCTTATTTTTAGTGACTTGAGCTTGTCTAATGACATGTAGACAAATCTTGATTAGATTACTTTATATATAATAAGTATTAAGATGCATATATATTATAGACAAATGTTTCTGTCTTTTCATTCACCATTTTAATTGTGTGTTCACAGGTTCTGCTCTCTGAGTCATGAGGGTGATGCATTAAAATGCAGCTAGCAGTACAAAATCCAACTCCTGAACATGGAGCATCTCCTGATGGACTCTGTGTGATCGCTGCTGCCTGGAGAAAGTTCCCTTACAAATATGAGACATGCTGCTTCCAGCGGCTGTGGAGGCAGGAGATGAATTTCACCTGAAGAAGCATCGTCCACCTGCACAGGTGCATAATCAAACCACTGTGACCTTGTGTGGACCCACACAGACATGGCTGGACGTCTACAGAAAGCATGAAGCTTCCTAAAGATATTTCTCAGTTTGTTCTCCAGCTTCAAGGGATACATAATTATGTAAATCATGCTGTATATTTGCACATTTTTGTGTAGCAATTTTTCTATAAAATGTATTAACTTACACAATGTCCATCACATTGTTACTAGAAATGTTTAATTACATCAAATGTTTACTTCAAAATGGATGTTTCATTTTATGTTTATTTCTTACCTGAAATTCATTCATTCAACTTTTATTTGGACAGGTTAATCCCTGTTAATGAAATTTGTTAATACATCAAATGTTTACTACAAATGTGATCAATTTCATCATGTTTACATGTTAGTGCTGAAGTAAATATTTCATAAATGTTTACCATATTAATTTTTATTAAATGAGAAAAAACAACCACTTGTTATTATTCAACTGTAAAAATATTTCAAAACAACGAGTCCAGCAAATATAATTTTTTTTCTCCAGTCTACATTTTACATACAGCACATACACAATCTGAAGAAGTGTCTCCTCTTCACTTTCACATGTAAGCACCAGTATAGTTAACTGGTGTAGTTCTATGTAACATTTTATATTTGTTTCTCATGCAACCAGTGATACTTTCCACATGAATTCTAAGGTGTGCTCATGTGTTTTCAAAATCATTAGTATCAAGTGGAAATCTCCCTTTAGTGAATGATGGGATTTTAACTTCAGCACATCATTCATTTATACTGTACTTTTGTTGGCTGTAACTGGGACCCTGTGTACACAGTTTCATTCCACCTCACGTACAACATGTGATGTGAATGACAATAAAGAACCTTGACTCTCACACAGGCTGCAGGTGAGCTGAGAGTTGTCCTTAACGCATGCTCTGAGGGCTGCAGGTGAGCTGAGAGTTGTCCTTCATGCATGCTCTGAGGGCTGCAGGTGAGCTGAGAGTTGTCCTTAACGCATGCTCTGAGGGCTGCAGGTGAGCTGAGAGTTGTCCTTAACGCATGCTCTGAGGGCTGCGCCTTGTTCCACACGTCTGCTCTGAACGTTGCCGTTAACTAATGGACTCAACGCTGTTTGTTAGCTAAATATCTGGAAAGATTTTGATGAAACGTTGAGAGGGACCCTGTGTACACAGCTTCGTTCCACCTCACGTATGACATGTGATGTGAATGACAAGAACCTTGACTCTCACACAGTCTAATATCAAAGCCTCTGTCAGATAACAACATCCTTCTGTTATGAGCTTGTCACCTCCATCCCTTGAAGAGAAAAAGACACAGGTATTAGACAGAGTTTTGTGTGACACATTAAACAATGATGACAAAACAAGGAAGTCCTATTTAATACTTTAAATTTACTTTTTCCAGCTGGTTTTTATTCAGCTCTGACCTGTTCTGTAACAGATGACTACTACCTTTCTGTTTGTGCATGAAGAAATTGTTTTATGTGGTACTACCTGAGCAACATGGACGGTGTACAGTATTTGTAGCTGCTGGTCCTGCTTCTCCATCTGCAGCTTCACTGAGCTCTTCTGGAGTTTTCATTCATTTCATATGAAGTTTTGCCTTGACAAGGATAGATCAGAACACAGGTCAGTATTAATACAGTAACAGTGACAACACACTAGAAACTTTAAACAGTTTATTTCACAATAACACAGCTGTCCACTCTGTCTAAAATCAGACAACGTTATATAAAAAATATAAACCCAACCTAAACTAGGCTGACCCACTTCTATGAACTAAACACCCGGACAAAATCGTGGCAAAAATTATGGCACAACTCCAACAAAACAAATTTATACACTCACCAGTGTCTGGAACAAACTAGCAGTTATTTTGGGACATGGAGAAAGTTATATCAGGACGTGTCACCGCTGATATCAGGACATTCATCTCCTTTTTGTTAGGTCCGACACATGAGCTCCCTCGCGCTGCTTCCAGCAGCGAACAGGAAACAGAAAGTCCGTTTTCTATCTACTTTCAGGTCGTGTGACCGGACATTACATCCAATAACACAGCAGCATGTTTAGACCATTGCAAAACTGTTACAACCTTCTTAGATTCTAACAAAAAAACAAGAGACAGAGCTTCTTTTAGTAGGGCATTAAAAATGGCGATTTCAATCCCACAATGCTGTGCGCCGCTTTGCGCCGCGGACCAGTGACGTCACGCTCCAAAGCTCTATAAAGCATGGTGTTCTGAAGTGAGCTCCGTCTGCAGTGGTCTGATTCTACACCTATGTATTAGCAACACCACAACATTGGCGACGAAGATGGCTCTTTCTGTGCCTTTGCCTGCTCCATTCATGCCGTGCTCAGGTGAACCGACGATACCGTTTCCAACGTGGCTAAAGATGTTCGACAACGACATGCTAGTGATAGCCGCGTCGGGAGATGCTTGGCCTGATGCCAGAAAGCGTGCGGTTCTACTCCATGCTTTGGGTACGGAAGGACAAAGACTTTTCTACAGCCTGCCGAATACTGGGACCACGTTCGCTACTGCTATTGCTGAATTTCGCTGCATGCTACATTTCGTCCCAAAGGTGAACGTGATTGCTGAACGTCACAAGTTTCGACAACGTGCACAACGACCGGATGAAAAGGTACAACAATTCTTAGCTTCTCTGCGTGAGTTAGCTGCCACATGCGACTTTGGAAACATGGAGGAACAAATGCTACGTGATCAACTGATAGAGCGTGTTGCTAATACTCGAATCAGAGACAGACTGTTACTCGAACCAGAGCTAACTCTTGCTAAAGCTACTACGTTGGCGCTACAAATTGAGAGTGGATTAAGAGATGCTAACGTACTTTCTGATGCTACCGCTGCTAGCATTTCTGTTCCCGTGAGGGCCGTACTGTCTGATGCTAACGCTGCTAACGCTTCAGCTCCCGTGAGGGCCGTACAAAGACAGCCGAAGTCAAGCCGCCGCTGGGACGCGAGGAGGACGCCGCGGGACCATGCTACTTCCACGACTCAAGTTGCTGCTACTACACGCCGTTCCTGCTTCCGCTGTGGATCCTTCGACCATCTTGCTAACCACCCTGCATGCCCTGCTGCTAAAACGACATGTAACGAGTGTGGTAAAGTGGGTCATTTTTCACGTGTTTACCGTTCGACTCAAAAGGAGGTACGTGAAGTCATCGTTAATGAAGCCACGGTTCTTTACATGAACAATGCTGTACAAGACAAGATTCTCTGCACAGTTCCAAGTGACTGTGAAGGGACGAGGTACAGATCTTGAACTGATTGTGGATACAGGCTCATCAGTGTCCATTATACCAGAAGAGATCTACCACACCTACTTTTATCAGAGTCAGAGAGTCAGAGTCAGAGAGTCTTTATTGTCATTTGCACCGCATGTGGTACATGTGATGAAAACGAGATTATGTACACGGGGTCCCAGTTACATCCAACAACAAATGCAAGAGAAAAACAGTAATAACATCTAGAACTAACTAAGGCCCTGTTTACACGGACACTGTGTGGGGGAAACGCAACTTTTGGGTATGTTAATTAGGTTGAAAGTTTTGCGTTGACATGGGCGAATTCTGTGGATACGACTCTCTCCCCCCCCCCCCCGTACTCATGAATTTACTGTAGTTACCATGCTGGGCCTGTAGATGGCGCTGTGATCTTTGGAACCTTCACTACTGCGCATGCGCCACCCACTGCTGCTTGAGGTAAACAAAGCACACGAGGCAGCCTGTTTTCCTCTCTGGCTAAAAGTTCAGCTACTACAAGTTGTTGTCAACAAGTTAACAACAAGTTAAAGCTGGAATTTGGATAAGAGTCAACAGATCTGACACCAAGTGGACCGCTTCATCTGCACACCAGTTGCTGACTGGACGTCTGGACCGGAACCGAGTCAACATGTCTGACTTTAGTCCGTGAGAATCAGCTGATTTACAGCAGCGCTACAAGGTAAACCATGTTCTTAATAATGTGTCCTGGTGTTTAGTTCGATCACAGAACAACCAACTGAGGTTTTATTTTTATTTTTTTCCTGCGAGGTCGAAGCTGTTCCACGAAGCGGACCGGCGGTTCGGATCTGGGTCCAGTGTCCACCAGGATGAACAACAGAGTCCAGTTCATTAAAGTTCGGTTAACGTGTTTTTAAAAGTGTTCAATTTAATTCTCAGTGTTTGTGACATGAGTTTGTGGTGTTGAATAAATAAATAAATTAAAAATCAACCTGGTGTCTTCATTTTCAACATGCAGCATGTTAGGCATGACGTAACGAGTCCAGATAGCTTCATTTAGCTCAGATAAATGTAAATATCTCCCACGCTAACATAAATACTGTTTATTATTGTTAAACTGTTAATATATAGCACATTTAGTATGTTATAGTGCAGCGTGACACGTGAAATGTCCGACTGCCTCGTTAACAGACAACTGGATCCAGGCAGCTGGCTCTCTTCCAACACAGATGCAGGTAAGGTGTAGAATAATTAAATATGAGAATCAAAATATATTCCATCAGCTATAGTTCAGAAAGTGGTGCGTGTGTCCACTGTCCAGTCCACCGCCATTGTTAAAATGCCGGCTGTCTGCGCGTGCGTGCTGCGTGCATGTGTTCAAACAAAAGCTCCGTGGGAGATGTTTACATTATCAACGGGGGGTCAGCGAAAAACTTCCACCTTGAGAGCAGGGTCAGAAAAGTATCGGTGTCATCGAGGGGGGCCAGCAGCGTCGTGTAGGCGATAAGCAAAGTCGCAAAGAGAAAGTAGCGGTTACACTCAAAATACGCGCCGTGTAAACTGGCCCTAAGAAAACATCAACTAGTAATACACTAAGCCTAATATAGTGGGAATAAACAGCAGCACGAACATGAGTTTGTATGAGCAGATGGTCACAGATGAACACAGATGAACACAGCAACAAGAAAACAGATCAGCATCAGTATGATGTGATATTTTGCAGTGTTTATTTTTTTTATTTAATTTTTTTATTCATGAGTCTAACAGCCTCAGGGTAGAAGCTGCATGACTGTGTACTAACTGAACCTACAGTTACTCTTGTCACCTATGCAAAAGAGAAAATTGCTGTGAAAGGGTGCTTAAAAGCTACTATTTCTCATGATGGTAATTCTACTGAAGGTACTCTTATTGTTGTTCAGTCAGGTGCTGCCCTGCTGGGTTTAGATTTATTCCAAGCATTACAAATGAAGCTTGAGGGACAACAAATTGTTACTGCTAATGCTACTTCTCCTACCTCTATGGTTCAGCCAGCTTTAACAAATACTGCTTCTGATCATTCTCCAGGAATGTCAGTTCGGGAAGTTGGTTATGATAAAAATTTCATACATAAAGTACAGATGTTGCCAAATGCTGTTCCAGTGCAACAAATAACTACTACTGCTCCACTTACTCCTGTTGAATTTCCTAGCAAACCATGGGAAAAAGTTGCAATAGACATTACAGGTCCGTTTGAAAATGCTAAATGGGACTGCCGTTATGCTATTGTGCTAACAGACTACTACAGCAAATGGCCTGAGGTTGCATTCGCTCCTACTGTTACTACAGATGTAATAATACGGGTTTTAAACACTGTGTTCAGTAGGGAGGGTAATCCGATGTATCTTGTTTCAGATAATGGTACTCAGTTTACTTCGCATGCGTTTAGTACTTTTCTGAGAGAGAGAGAGATACAGCACTTAAAGTCAAGTGTATATTATCCCAGAGCAAATGGTGCTGTGGAAAGATTTAACAGAGTGCTTAAAGACTGCATACAAACAGCTGAAAGAAGTCACAGCTCATGGAAGGAAGCTGTCACTGAATTCCTTCACAACTACCGAGCTACTCCGCATGCAACTACCGGAGCTACTCCATTTGAACTACTGAGGAACAGAAAGATGCGTACCAAGTGACCCCAAAAATACACTACACGCGTTCCGGCTCCGCCCCGCTCCGGTCCGACCTCCGCAGCAAATACGCACCCATTATAATCAATGAGATAAAGTACACTGGCTCCGCACGGCGGCGGTGAGCTGCGGCGAGCGGACGGCAGTCCGTCAAAATTAGAAATTTTTCTATTTCTGCCGGATGACGGAGCTGTGCCGGAGTCAACTTTTGAAGATTACGTCGCACCAACAGGAAAAGGAACGAGCACAACTTCCGTATTTACAAAATAAAATCACCACGGGCGGACTAATCCTAGCTCTATACGGATTTATTTGTACAAAAATGCTGTCAAACTATCATTTATGACTATTCTATGACTAAACTATTATATTTATGACTATGACTACACCTAATAACGCAATACAAGAAATAAATAAATAAAAAAGTATTTTATTCTGAAATGTAAACATCACTTCCTGTTGCTCAAACCATGTCCTGTCGCTTATTTACGAGAGAAGATCAAGGCAGCCTTTACTGTTGTTCTCCTTCTTCCACCGAATGAATTGTTTTGTTCTGACTTCATTATTTATCACTTGATTTATCGCGCGATCTTGCAATTCCCGCGCATGCGTCTTGGAGCGGCGCATCCATGCGGACCTGAGCTGAGCGGAGGCAGTGGACTTTGGACTTGCTCAGCTGCGACCTGCGGAGCGGAGCGGACACGGACCGCGTGTAGTGTATTTTTGGGGTAAAACATACTCCCAGTAGAACTGAAGAGCAAAAGCCAAGCTCAAATACAACAGAGGGTGAAACAAAAGCAAAACAAAATGAAGGAATATACTGACAAGAAAATGAGAGCTAAAGTACCAACATTCAACGTGGGTGACACGGTTCGTGTTCGCAGACCGGATCACGTTTCCAAAGGATCTTCCAGATTCACAGAACCACGTACTGTAATGAAGAAAGTTGGACCAAATACTTTCTTACTGAGTGATGGGCGCAAGTGGAATGCTTCAAAACTTGCACTCTTCCCAAAACAAATCTTACGTGCTGCAGAACAAAATGATGATACTGTACTCGATGCATATGCACTGCCAGGAAATACTGATGAACCGCTTGCTGTGTTGAGAAGAAGTCAAAGAGATAGAAATGCACCAAGCTGGTTGTCAGGTTTTGTAAGTTAGAGTGAAAAAAGTGTAAACTATTCCTGTTCATACTGTTCTGTAAGACAAGTAAATTTACTACTGTTCATACTGTAATGCAAAGGGTTAAAAGGGTAAACTTTCATATTACTGTTGGCTTACAGAAATAATAATTTGATTACTTTGATTTTCTGCTGTCAAGTATACTGTACAAAATTACATGTAAGTAATTGTTTCAGGAAAAGGGAAAATGTTGTGTCTTGCAATTGCATAAGACTGACAGCAGGGGAACCTCCGAGTAGGGAGAGAACAGGATGTGTAGAGAGGAGAAGAAGAGGTTGGAAGAAGTTGAATAAAGCATGGTGTTCTGAAGTGAGCTCCGTCTGCAGTGGTCTGATTCTACACCTACGTATTAGCAACACCACAACAAGTTCCTATGTTGTCCTCCTCAAACCGGCTGCCTCTAGGACCCAGGGGCGCTGTGTTTTAGTATGGGAGACGCAGCAGATAGCAAGCGGAGGCTCTGCTCTTTTTCCCTGTCTTCGTGTGTGCAGCAAGTGTTCCTCCTGATGTGAAACAGTACAAAAACAATATTTCAGGGTTGCTGAGGAAGTTTGAGAAACTATTTCAGGTCTTTAGAAGAATAATTAAGCACACGTCTTAAAAGATGGGCCGAGTGCACGAAGCCGCATGTCGGCACCGCTACAAAGGCGAACTCAAGACAGAATTTGCAGTTTTTCTCTCACCACTCACCATCAGAGCTTCTGTTCTCACTAATGAACATTAATAAAACAGCTACGCTCAAAGCTCAATTTATGTGTTCACAATTGCTTCCTAGATGTGGAAAATGGATTTAAAATTCATTCATTTCTAAATTTTGATGGGTTTGATGCATTTTTAACATGCAGGAAAGTGTTTTAACAAAACTGTGTTTTTTGTTTTAATGTCCAGAGGACCAGACTTAGCTTTTTTAGATTTTTCTACCTGGATTATTGAGCATGCATCAGGGTATTTAACAAAACAGTTGACTAAATGTTTTAAAACGTGCAATCACTGATCAGTTTTTTAATGTGTAATGCACTTAAATGTTAAACTGAGTAAAAATGTAAAAGGACAATTAATTTAATGTAAATATTTTTATAATTTATTTATTCTTTACAGTAATACAAAGAAAAAAAGTGGACTTTTGGAATGAGTATACTGGTCTGGCCCCCTTGAGATCAGATTAAGCTGTATGCGGCCCCCAGATCAAAATGAGTTTGACACCCCTGCATTAGACGATGCATTGGATGGCTGAGACCTAAATGTTAACCTTCAATGTGTTCACTCAACTTAAGCTGTATTTGTATTACAGAACTTTGAATCTTTGAAACTGTCAAATCTATATAGTTAAATTTAGGGGACTACTTTGGGTAAATGTGTGGTTCACCTACAGCTAACAGTGTGTGTGTATATATATACCCTGATGCATGCTCGATAATCCAGGTAGAAAAATCTAAAATCCACTGTGAGAGGGTGCCATTTATAAGACTGAGCTGAATACGGCATCAAAGACTGAGGAAGTCTTTCAGATGAAAGATGAAACGTTTCTACAATTTTTTGTTTTGTTTTTTTGAATGTCAAGAGTACCAGACTTGGCTTTTTTAGACTACGGTAACGGTATATAATTTGACACGAGTTGAGCAAGCTACAGGTCAAAACTAAATTTTGATTTTGCTTCAACCTGTTTGTAGTTGAAGTTCTGTCTACAACATGTTAAAGCTGTTCCAGTCAAGAGCATAGCTCCATGGTAAATAATTTAAATCTATTGTGACCTTTGGTGCTGAAACGACTCAAGTTCTTTTTTTTTTTGTTTTCCCACTCGCACATTAGCAAGCATATATTGTGTATATATATAACACTCAGTGCAAACACTTCATTCAGAAGAAATGAGCTCACAACGTACAGCTTCAGTTTGATGCAATACTTTCTGTGGTATAGATGCTGGTCAGAATTAGAAAATGAAAGTTTATTTCAGTAATTCCATTCAAAAAGTGAACCTTGTATATTATACTCAGACTCTCAGACAGAGGCTGGTGCATCCGAAGGACAGAACCCCCACACACAAACAGAGTGGTGTGATGTACGCAGTCCAGTGCAGCGAGGTCTGCTCAGACCGTTACATCGGAGAAACGAAACAACCTATCCACAAAAGAATGTCTCAACATAGGAGAGCAACCTCCTCTGGACAAAACTCTGCCGTTCACCTCCACCTCACGGACAAGGGACACTCCTTTGAGGACCAGAATGTTCAAATTTTGGACCGAGAACACAGATGGTTTGAGAGGGGGGTAAAGGAAGCTGTGTATGTTAAGAGAGAAAAACCTTCTCTTAACAGAGGAGGAGGTCTGAGATTTCAACTGTCTAAGACCTATAACTCAGTTTTGGATTTGATTCCGAAACGTTTTACACCGGATGGGAGCAGGGATGCCTTGTCTGTAAATTAGACTAACAAAGTTCTCTGAGTAGCCTCTGTTGTTGTTTGGGAGGTGTTGTTTGTCAATTTACATACAGTTTTGTGTCTTCTAACAGAGACCTCAAGGGAACCTCCTACTGTTAAGGTGTGATCTTTCAATTTACATGTATGTGTTACAAACCCCCTTTTGTTAAGCTGGGATGTGTCGTTTTGTCAATTTAAATAGAATGGGCATGTTAGTTAATTTGTGGTGTTATTTCAGTTTCCAATTTCATATGTTGGTGCGTGACTTGTAAGCCTGTATAAAACTTCTCGTTCTCACAGCTTCCATTCAGAATTGAAAAAGACTTCTGGACAGAAGTCGAAACGTTTTCTGCAACAAATAAAGTCCAGTTGATCCTGTATTGAACGCCTTTTTTGATTTCATCATGTCCTGGACGACTGAGAATCTTCACCAGCATATATTATACTCAGCACACTTATATTTCAAATGTTTTTCTTTTAATGTTATAAATGAAAACTAAACTCCAAATTAAGTATCTCAGAAAATTAGAATAAGACCAATTAATTTTTTTTAGAAATGTTGGCCAACTGAAAGGTAGAATCATGAAAAGTATGAGAATGTACAACACTCAGTACTTAGTTGTTGCTCCTTTTACCTGGATTACTGCAGCAGTGCAACGTGGAGTCGATCAGTCTGTGGTACTGCTCAGGTGTTATGAGAGTCCAGGGGCCTCATGTACAAAGACTTGCGTAGATTTCTTACTGAAAAGTAACGTACGGACAAATCCAGAAAAGTGTCCACGCACAAAAAAATCCAGATTTATCAAACTGTGCGTACACCGGAATCCACGCACATTCCTTATGTACAACACAATCAACGTGGAATTGAGCGCACATGAGAGAGTGGCCGACTCCGCCCTTGACACGCCTCCGTATGAATATGCAAAGTCATTCAAATATGCCATGCACGACAGGAATGTCGTCTCTGCTCCATTGCAAATCATGTCGGAACGTGGAAAAAAGAGGAACTTCACGGACTGTGAACAGAAATCACTTCTGAGTGAGGCAGAGAAGCACGGAAAAAGGCTTCATTCGGCACGCACAGTGCAAAACAAACCATCCACTTTTAAATAAGAAGTTGACCAAGCTGATCTAACATGCCTGTATAGCTTAGTGGCGAACGCGCCCGCCCTTCGTCCCAAAGGTCGTGAGATCGACTCCCGCTTGGTACAATGTTTTTTTTTTCATTCCGGATTTAAAGACCACAGGAAAACTATTGAATGAAACAACAAGAAATAGAACAATACATGAAATGAAAGGAAGCAGACGATTTATTGTTTTGTAAATAGTTTTCATGTGTATTTCAATCTGGAACGAAAAAAAAAAGAAAAACGTTGTACCATGCGGGAGTCGATCTCACGACCTTTGGAACTAAAGGCAAGCGCTTTACCCACTGACCTAAACGTAGGCGTGTTAATACAGCTTGGTTAACTTCTTATTTAAAGAAATCACATCTCATTGTTGTCAATATCGTTGCCACTATTTGGCGCATGCTTTTATATCCACTCATCTAATTGCGTCCATGTGGATGTAATAATTGTTAATCATGTGTGTTTGGTGGGATTTATGATTGTTTTCACATCGTGGACACGGTTTCACAGATCACCTGTAAGTGTCGCCAAAGGAACAATAACCACAGAAACGTGCGTACGCCAACAGGGGAGCAGCCGTGGATTTGTACGTGGAAGCGCAGATATTCCCGTTCATATCAGATTTGATACATACGCCACTTTGCGTGGAAAGTGACGTGCGCAATGTTTTTGTGCGCACGCATGGTTGATACATGAGGCCCCAGGTTGCTCTGATAGTGGCCTTCAGCTCTTCTGAATTGTTGGGTCTGGTGTATCTCATCTTCCTCTTCACAACACTCCATAGATTTTCTATGGGGTTAAGGTCAGGTGAGTTTGCTGGCCAATTAAAAAAAGGAATACCATGGTCCTTAAACCAGGAACTGGTAGCTTTGGCACTGTGTGCAGGTGCCAAGTCCTGTTGGAAAATGACCGTGGTGTAGTGGTAATGGCAGTCGTCCCCCGATCGGAAGGTTGGCGGTTCGAATCCCGGTTCCCCACACCATGTGTCGTTGTGTCCTTGGGCAAGACACTTAACCCCGAGTTGCTCCCGGTAGGACTGGAAAGCACCTTGCATGGTAGTCTGCCGCTACCGGTGTATGAATGTGTGTAGCACTTTGAGATTTTCACTAATGAAAAGTGCGTTATAAATTGAATTCATTATTATTATTATTATTATTACATCTCCATAAAGTTGGTCAGCAGCAGGAAGCATGAAGTGCTCTAAAGCATGATAGACGGCTGCATTGATCTTGGACCTCAAACACAGTGGAACAACACCAGCAGATGACATGTCACCCCAAACCATCACTGACTGTGGAAACTTGACACTGGACCTCAAGAAACGTGGAATCTGTGCCTCTCATCTCTTCCTCCAGACTCTGGGATCTTGATTTTCAAAGGAAATGCAAAATTTACTTTAATCAGAGAACAGCTTCGAACATGTGATAACATATGACATGCACCTGTAATTTATGCTCTGCTCATGTGTCAATGTGAGAAATGCAGACTGTGCTTTCATATTTCAGCTGGAGCTGTGACACATTATCTAAACCTATATGTTTCTGCTGCCCCAGGACTTCACAGTTTGCACAGCTATGTAGTAAGCATCATCCATCCATTATCAAAAAAGGCGTTCAATACAGGATCAACTGGACTTTATTTGTTGCAGAAAACGTTTCGACTTCTGTCCACTTCACATCTGCCTTCAATACCATGATCTCCCAAACCCTGATGGTCAAACTACTCACACTGCCACTCCATTTGTAACTGGGTAGTAGACTTCTTAACAGACAGCCATCAGTGAGGATCCACAACTTCTCCTTCTCCACCATAACCCTCAGCACTGGCTCCCCTCAGGGTTGAGTGCTGAGCCCTCTCCTGTTTACTCTGCTCACATATGATTGTGCACCTACCCATCCAGGTTGTCACATTGTAAAGTTTGCAGATGATACAGCGGTGGTGGGATGCATCACAAACAATGATGAGTCCAGCTACAGGCAGGAGGTGGAACACCTGGAGAGCTGGTGCAAAGACAATAACCTTCACATCAATGTGAAGAAGACAAAGGAGATGATTGTGGACTTCAGAAGGAACAAGCACACATCTGAACATAGGAGGATCTGTGGTGGAAGTGGTCTCCAGCTACAAGTACTTGGGTGCACTTGAATGATAACCTCAGCTGGAGCAACAACACCACCAGTCTGATGAAGAAAGCTCATCAGAGACTCTACTTCCTCAGACGACTGAGATGAGCTGGTTTGAGCAGCTCAGTCCTCACCTCCTTCTACAGGTGTGCAGTGGAGAGCATCCTGTGCTCCAGCATCAACGTGTGGCATGGAGGCTGCACAGCTGCAGAAAGAAAAGCTCTACAGAGAGTGGTGAAGGCTGCACAGAAGATGTTGGAGTCAGTCTCCCCACCATCACAGACATCTACACCTCCAGATGCAGGAAGAGGGCCACCTGCATCATGAAAGACCCCACTCACCCAGCACACACACTTTTTGCCCCACTCCCCTCAGGACGGAGGTTGAGGAGCATTAAGTGTAGAACCACTAGACTGAGGAACAGCTTCTACCCTGAGGCTGTTAGACTCATGAATAAATAACCAGAATAATCACTGTGAAATATCACATCATGTTGCTGCTGATCTGTTTCATGTTGCTGCTGATCTGTTTCATGTTGCTGCTGATCTGTTTCATGTTGCTGCTGATCTGTTTCATGTTGCTGCTGATCTGTTTCATGTTGCTGCTGATCTGTTTCATGTTGCTGCTGATCTGTTTCATGTTGCTGCTGATCTGTTTCATGTTGCTGCTGATCTGTTTCATGTTGCTGCTGATCTGTTTCATGTTGCTGCTGATCTGTTTCATGTTGCTGCTGATCTGTTTCATGTTGCTGCTGATCTGTTTCATGTTGCTGCTGATCTGTTTCATGTTGCTGCTGATCTGTTTCATGTTGCTGCTGATCTGTTTCATGTTGCTGCTGATCTGTTTCATGTTGCTGCTGATCTGTTTCATGTTGCTGCTGATCTGTTTCATGTTGCTGCTGATCTGTTTCATGTTGCTGCTGATCTGTTTCATGTTGCTGCTGATCTGTTTCATGTTGCTGCTGATCTGTTTCATGTTGCTGCTGATCTGTTTCATGTTGCTGCTGATCTGTTTCATGTTGCTGCTGATCTGTTTCATGTTGCTGCTGATCTGTTTCATGTTGCTGCTGATCTGTTTCATGTTGCTGCTGATCTGTTTCATGTTGCTGCTGATCTGTTTCATGTTGCTGCTGATCTGTTTCATGTTGCTGCTGATCTGTTTCATGTTGCTGCTGATCTGTTTCATGTTGCTGCTGATCTGTTTCATGTTGCTGCTGATCTGTTTCATGTTGCTGCTGATCTGTTTCATGT
>JBBPBX010023097.1:22542-40835 GCA_038048925.1 Garcialebias charrua | reverse complement strand
CTTCATTCTATTTCCTTTAGCAAAAAAATAAAAAAAAATAATGACCTGGTAGAAACAAAATTAGTTAAGGATTTAAACTCATTATGTGTTAAACAGACACTAAATGATGCAGACAAAAATAACCTTTTGACCTTACAATCTAAACTAGACGCCATCTATGAAAGAAAGGCCCGGGGTGCTTTTATCCGATCCAGAGCTAAATGGATTGAAGAAGGAGAAAAAAACAGTGCTTACTTCTGTAGACTAGAAAAGAGGAGGCAATCTAAAAAACACATTCAATCACTCCTTATTAACAATGAGGAGTGTACAGACCAAACTTTAATAGCAAAAGAAATTAGCAACTTTTATCAAAAGCTTTACAGCTCCTCTTTTTCATCTCAAGATAGCGACCTCCTGTTAGACCAAGTGAAACAATTCATCCCTCAGATCTCTGTGGATTTCAAAGAAAACTGTGACAAAAATATTAATATAGAAGAGCTAGACCGTACTATCATGTGTTTGAAACTTGATAAATCCCCCGGCCCTGATGGCCTTACTGCTAATTTCTATAGACATTTTTGGGACTGTCTCAGAGAATTTATATTCCAGGTCTTTCAAGAGACCATAGATAATAACTCTCTTCCACACAGCATGAAGCAGGGAATTATCACACTTATTCCAAAACCAGAAAAAGACAGAAAAGTTCTAGACAACTACCGCCCAATCACCCTCTTAAACTGTGACTACAAATTATTAACATATATATACACAAATAGATTGAAAACTGGTCTTAAGGATGTGATCTCTGAAACTCAAACAGGTTTTATGTCTAAAAGATCAATTCACGACAATATTAGACTCGTCCAAGATTTACTCGAATACAATGATCTGATTGAGGACAAAGGCTTCATTCTTTTCTTAGACTTCTACAAAGCCTTTGACATGCTGGAGCATCAGTTTCTATTCAGAGTCTTACACTTATTTGGCTTTGGGTCAAATTTTTGTAAAATCATTGAAAGCTTTTATAATGACACTACAAGCTCGGTTGCTCTTCAACATGGCACCTCTCCTCGTTTTACCATTAATAGAGGAGTAAAACAGGGCTGCAATATTTCTCCATTCCTCTTCATCCTGGCTGTTGAAGTGTTGGCTATCTTCATAAAAAACTCAAACATTCCAAAATTGAACATTTTTGATGACCAAATTATAATCAGCCAACTAGCTGACGACACCACAATCTTTTTGAAGAATCTAGATCAAACTCCTAAAGTCATTGAATTAATTAATACATTTTCAAAAGCATCAGGTCTAACTTTGAATCTACAGAAATGTGAACTGATGGCGATTCATAACACTAATCTAACAGAAGCATATGGTATTCCCATCAAATCCTCAGTGAAATATCTTGGAATGGTAATAACTAAAGATACTAAACTCAGTGATACTCTTAACATAGAGAATAAAATCCAGAACTGCAAATCTCAGTTAAACGGATGGAATCAAAGAGATCTAACGCTATTCGGGAGAACCTACCTAACTAAAATGGAATCACTGTCTCGTTGTATTTATCCGGCTTATTCGATGGCCATACCTAATAAATATATTAAAGCCATAAATCAACTAAACTTCAACTTCATCTGGAAAAATCGAGTCCACTACTTAAAAAAAGCAAACATGGTAAAAGATTTTAAAGATGGTGGTTTTCAAACAATTGACTTTGAATGCTTAAATGCTGTCTTAAAAATAAACTGGCTGAAATCTTTTTTAATGAATGGAAATAGTATTTGGTATTGTCTTCCCAAAGGTTTGTTTAAAAAACTTGGTGGTATAGATTTTGTTCTCAAATGTGACTTTAATGTTGTTAAACTCCCTGTGAAGCTAGCTGACTTTCACAAGCAGGTGTTGTTATGTTGGAAACTCATGTACTCACACAATTTTACTCCCCACCAAACTCCGATCTGGAATAATAGATATGTACTACACAGAAGTAAATCTCTGTATTTGGATCACTGGATGGAAAAAGGTATTTGGTCCATAAAACATCTTCTAAAGGACAATGGAAGCTGGTTGTCTTATGAAGATTTCTGTGCACTGTATAATTTGAACTGCTCACTCTCTCAGTTTAACACAGTTATAAACTCTATCCCTACTGCAGTCAAATGTATGGTCCAAAATATAAGCACTGAAACAGCTAACCTCCACTTACCTACACTTCAAATAAATGGAGTTAACCTTTTGGATAAAAGTAACTCTAACAAAAGGTTACGTCGACATCTAAACGACATTATATTTCCTGTACGTCCAAACAGAAACTCCATCCTGAGTTTGTTTTCTGACTCTGAAGTCAATAAGTGGAGAACTGCTTACCTTAAATACCCCTTAAGTCCTAAAGCTAAAGAAATACATTTTAAAATTCTCAATAACATTTTTCCATCCAGAGAACTATTAAGACAAAGATTTAATTTCGATGCTAACAACTGTACTTTTTGTGACAATGATATTGAAACAACAGACCATCTCTTCTTCTACTGTGTACATACTGAAACTTTCTGGAAAAACTTTCAGGCCTGGTTCTCAACTAAACATCTCCTTCCCCATCCTCTAAAAAGAGAGGATGTAATATTTGGAACCACCCTCAGAGACAGAAGAGCTGACCTCATACTGAACAACCTGCTGATCCTTGCTAAATACTTCATCCATTCCTGTAAATGGGGAAACAGAAAACCTGACTTTTCAACCTTTCAACGCCAGCTGATGGACAACCACCTAAAAACATTAAAACTGATGAAAAGCAAGATGAGTTTACAGCTTCTCAATGCTTATGAAGAACTGAACTTTATTTAATAATTAGAGCCCCTTGTGTATGTTTTTAATTTTTATTTATTTTTATTTATTGTCTTTTCTTTCTTAAACATGTCATGTTATTTTCTCGCAATTTTTCTTGTGTGCCTCATACTTGCAAAAAATTATTTCTGTTGTACATGCCACATGTTTTGTAAATTTTGCTCAAACTTTAATAAAAAAAAAAAATAAATAAATAAATAAATAAATAAAAATCATGTTATCAACACAAGTAAAACAAAGAACGTGATAAACTAATATTATGAATCTGTAAAAAACACAGCAGAATGGATTACAGCAAGTATGCCAAAGCCCTAAATAAACTGGCGAGGACGAGTTTTGGGTTAACCATTTAGGATCAAAAGAAGCTTTAAATGGTTGTCGACTTGTTTCTGCCCGGGTGAGTAGTGAGATGTATTATTTATTTAGTAATTAGCCTATGCTAACTACGCTATCGCTAATGCTAACAACAAGTTTAGTTAGCCCCCTGTTATTTCTATGTGCGTGGATCTACTTAAAAATAATATATTTAGCTTCTGTAAAGCCAAATTCGTGCTGGAGTTGTATGTGTTAACGTTGAGTCATATGCATTTCTACACTGTAGGTCAGAGATCTACAGTAACTCCATTAAAAAGGTAAGTTAATGTACTGAAAATATTATGATTTTTTTTGTTTTGATAATACAGTATCATCAAGGTGATCGTATCTTCTTTGTAACTTCAGATACTAGCTGGTTAAACTCAAGGTGGCCATACATGGGAGCCTCACCAGATGGAGTCGTTTCATGTGACTGTCATGGAGCCAGGGTGTGTGAAATCAAGGTAAAATTTATTTCTCAAAAGGTTTGGACTACTGCACTGCAGACTTAGCTTTTTTAGATTTTTCTACCTGGATTATTGAGCATGCATTAGGGTACTGCACTGCAGACTTTGCGCACCTCACAGTATGAATGTTACAACTATAATTTTTTACTCAAATCTTTGTTGTTTGCATATTTCACAGCATGTAGCCGTAGTTTTGGGGATGGTCTTGCAGTTTGTGGGATGTTGCCTTGTTTCCAGTTAAAAAATGTGTGACCTTTCCATCACCTTTTAAAACTTAGTCCAGATTAATACATTCTTACCTGTGGAACACACCTGGTTGACAGAGACATAAATATAGTCTCATTTTCTAACATTGGTGTTGGATAGTGAAATGAGTGAAACACAATCTTTAAAAAAGTATCATATTGAAATGTTTTGGAGACTACCGTATTTATTTTTTATGTCTAAGTTTCATTGTCTTGTCCTTCAGTGCCCACAGAGCAAAGAGCATGAAGTCAGTCTGAGGATGTGTGCTGGACAGCCTGGTTTTTGTCTCGTCGTCTCGTCAAGGTTGGAGATTCTGTACAACTGGATAGGAACCATCCTTATTACCATCAGCTCCAGGATCAGATTCACATTGTGGATGTACAATATTGTGATTTTGTAGTATGGAGTGAAAATGATATTTATGTGGAAAGAATTCTGCCAGATGACCAGCTGTGGGAAACAGCAGTTCCCAAAATTCAGCACTATTTTACACATTGCATCCTACCTGAAATCCTGGGACAGAAATCCACACGTGACTAACCAATCTAAGAATCAAGAATGTTATTTGGAGTAGTTGATGAAAGGAGTTTGAAAAGTTTATACAAATTTAAACAGTTGCTCTTTTTTTCCCCAAAAACATTTGTCACTACCATAACATGTTTCAGCTACACCTGTAGCAAGCACTCTGCAGAAGGGTCATGTGATGTTGTTACATGTCATGACAGCTGTTTTTTATTTACAATAATCTTAATTGAAAAGTTAAGTATGTTAAATCAAATGATATATTTAAATCAATATGAGATTAGCTTGTGAATTTCAAAGGTGTTCTAATATGTTAAATAACAGCACATACAAATGTCATATGTCACAAATGTTGCAAAATGAGTCTACTTCAGAAAAATGTTTTTATTTCAATAGCAAAACTCATGTCATTTTAACTGACCAATATTCACAAAGATTGGTTATGGAGTTCATTGAATAAATTAAAAATATTCAACCTTATTGGGTAAATTTTTTTTTTGTCTTCATGAACAATTAACATGTACAAATATGGTCTGTAACAGTATTAGTGATTTAATTTACTTTTGATTTACTTTAAATGATAAATACATGTATAATCATTTAAACTTAAAATATTTATATAAATATAGTTGATTGAATTACTTGTCGCTCAGGCCACTCTATTAAGAATTGTAATCTTTCATGGAGAACATGAATCGTTCTAAAACAAATTCGAGACACAGTGGCTTTTGACACATTAAATCTATAGGCAAGGTCTTGAAGCTGCAGATGTAATCTGAGATGCATAAGTATCATAATAAATTGCTCAAATTTGGAGAGTGCTGACAGTGATGACATGCTGATGTATAAGGTTCACAGAGCTGAAAAATTTGCATCAAAACTAAAAAGTTGGGCAGTCCCGTATAAAACTTTGTTTTATCGTTGTTCTGGAAGGTTTCAGGAGTAAATTTAGTCACTGAGACTTTTTCCTTAAGGTCGCAGATCTCAGTTGTGTAGCCTTTCACTGCATCCTCCAGCTTTGTGAGGTCAACCATGCTTAGATCCGTCTGGCATTCTGCATCTGCAAATATTTAATTATTAAAAATTACGTTCAGAAATTCTATAAATAAATAAATAGTATTTTTATTTATTATTATTTTACCTTTGAATCGTTCGTTTTCAGGGGCTGGTAAGCTTTCTTCACAGAGCTCCTCTTCCAGACTGTTGGCCTCCTCAGTGCAGAGAAGCTTCCGGGCCTTAGCTCTTTCCCTGCGCCGGAGGGATGCTTCTGTTTGTGGCCACTCGTTACTTCTTTGGTACCCCAGGTTAACAGTGGGGGCCCAGTCTTGGGAATGTACATCACCTGCTGCACTCGGACAACCTAAATATAAGACACCACTTTAAAGTAAAACACGTAAATGCCTTTCCTAGCACTAAGCTAACCGCTAACAACATTAGCATTCTAATCGGATTTTTTCTGGGAACAACCAAGTGTTGAACCACTACACAAGCTAGGGCATAACATATCTTACCTGTCTTTCTAGTTACTGTCCAATAAAATATCTGAAAATATGATTTAAACGATACGACCCTTACCTGTAACAAAGTGGTCGCTGCAGACTCTCGTCAGTTTCTGCACCTCCTGTTTTTAGCCGTAGGTTGTAATCCACGTTTGTCGTCTTTTTTCTGTAAGTTTTTTTAAATTAATCCCCTTGTAGCATACTACTTTCGGAACACGAAAATAACTTTTATCTATCTCTCGATTAGAGCGGTTGCAACAACCGTAAACGGCACAGAATTTAGGCATGTTGATGCTGAATCAGCAACAGAAGGAAACGGCTGCGTTTACTTCCTGCCCGGGCTGCCCCGCATCTGCATTCTGTGACGTCACTGCTACGTCATCTGAAACCCAGCAATTGAACTGATCAGTGTTTCCTAAAATGCCCCTCCCCCCACAGGTTGAGCTCTGCAAATTTGAATAAATCCCATTAAGAGATAAGTGGAGCTGCAGCGACCATTAACAGCTTGACTTCTGAGCGAAACACAGGGAGCACACACACACACACACACACACACACACACACACATTTGTCTTTCTATCTTTATGACAAATATACTTTGACTTCCATTCATTTTACTGTCCTTTATTTAACCAGACAAATCCCAGTGAGATCACAGACCTGGGCCTGAAGCAGACCAACATGCATGTTTTTTGGTCTATGAGTACCTGGAGAAAACCTGTGTAAGCACAAGAAGAATATGCAAACTCCACAAAGACGGACCCCAGGTCCAACTGGGAATGAACCCAGGATCTTCTTGCTATGAGGCAACAGTGTTAACCACTGATCCATTGTGCTGCCATGTCTGTAAATTATTAACCTAATCCTTGTCCTTACCCTAAATCTGACCATTACAGTACATAACTAAAACAAAACCTAACCATTACTAGTATTAACTAATCCTAAACCTAACCATTACCAGCACATAACTAACCCTAATCCTAACCATTACCAGTACATAACTGACTGTAACCTAACCATTACCAGTATATACCTACCGTATTTTCTGGCGTAGAAGTCACACCTTTTTTCCTAATTTGCATGCTCTGCGACTTATATGGCGAAGCGACATATTTATGGACTTTATCCCATATTTTTAGACCAATTTTTGGCTGAGATATGACAGTTTTTCATTTTGGCAAAAAATGGTGCAGTACCACTTTCGGCTGCTAGGGGTGCAGTACCACTTTTGTCCGCTAGGGTCCACCGACTGTTCCCACCTCATGTGTCCGACCAAAGACGCCTCTGGTCGGACTCACTCTGTCGCAGCCCGGCCTCCTGCTCTGGAGGTATGAACTACTGAACCACAGGACAGATTTTGATGAAACTTACAGAAAGTAATCACTGGGTAGACATTTACAAACTGTTAGCAGTAGGAGATTTTTGAGCTAAAATTCAATTTATTTATAAAAAAAATTGCAGCACGCGCGACCGTTTGGAAGACGTCAAACTGAAACAATTTAAATCCGGCAGATTTGACCATTACGTGAATTTATTAAGGAACGGTTAAGCTCAGAAACACTTGTGCTATAATGTCAGCTAACAAATATATATTTTTAAGTGTTTATCTTGCTAAATTTTAAAGAAAATGCTGCGGTCCCACCCGTGCGGGTGCACGTAGCAAAACTACTTTTTAAATCCAGCTGATTTGACAATTACAGCATTTTCTGGTGTATAGGTCGCATTGTCCAATCATCACCAATAGATTGGAAAAATCCCTAGATAGGTCGCACCTACGTTTAGCTCTGCTGCAAATGTCTGCCACAGGAGCGCACAGCAAGGCTTTTAAGAAGATTAACACTTAAAAACAATTATTTGTTTGATAAAAATTATAGCAAATATATGTCTGAGCTGAACTTTTCCTTAATAAATGAACGTAATTGTGAAATGAGCTGGATTTAAAAATTTGTTTCGCCGAAAGTGATAACAAGCCATATATAGGTCGCACCTGAGTATAGGTCGCAGGCCTTGAAAAAACCATAAAAAGGTGCGACCTATACACCGGAAAATATGGTACATGCATTTATTAAGGAAAAGTTCAGCTAAGACACAAGCTTTGCTATAATTTTCAGCAAACAAATAATTGTTTTTACCGTGTTAATCTTGTTTAAGTCCTTCAGTGCACGCTCCTGTGGCCGCCATTTGCAGCCAATCCATTTTGGGCAAAACACCGGCCCACATTTCCGGGTTGTCAGCGGTGACGCGTAACATACGCGACGCATCAGCGGTGACGCATAATAGATGCGACTTATATGGCGGTGCGACATGTTTATGGATTTTTCCAATTTATTGGACATAATTGGACAATGCGACTTATAGGGCGGTGCGACTTATCGGCCAGAAAATACAGTAATCCTAAACCTAACATTACTAGTATATAACTAACATTAAACCTAACAATTACCAGCACATAATTAACCCCAAATCTAAAAATTACCAGTACATAACTAACCGTAACCTAACTGTTACCATTATATACCTAACCCTAATCCTAACCATGACCAGTACATAACTGACTGTAACCTAACCGTTACCGTATATAACAAACCGTAAACCTAAACAATACCAGTACATAATTAAACATAAAACTACGGTAATCATTACAGTACGTAACTAACCTTAAACCTAACCATTACTAGTACATAAATAACCATAACCTAACCGTCACAATACATACATAACCCAATACCTAAACATTACAGTACATATTTAACTATAATCCTAACCATTACCAGAACATAACTAACCATAAAACATATGATTACATTACATAACTAATCCTATACATAACCATCACCATCACCAGCACATACCAAACCTTGAACCTAACCATTACCACTATAGACATAATCATAAACCTAGCCATTAATAGTAAATAACTAACCCTAAACCTCACCATTACCAGCACATATCTAACTAAACATAACCATTACCAGTACCTAATAAATAACCTTAAACCTAACATTACCAGTACATAACTATCCCTAAACCTAACCAACACCAGTAGATAAATAACCCTAAATCTAACCATTACAGTATATACCTAGCTCTAAACCTAACCATTACCAGTACATAACTAACCCTAATTCTAACATTACCAGTATATAACTAATCCTAAACCTAACCATTACCAGTACATAACTAATCATAAACCTAACCTTTACAGTACACAACTAATCCTAAACCTAACCATTACCAGATCATAACTAATCCTAAACATAACCATTACCAGATCATAACTAATCCTAAACCTAACCATTACCAGTACATAACTAATCATAAACCTAACCTTTACAGTACACAACTAATCAGAGTCAGAGAGTCTTTATTGTCATTTGCACCGCATGTGGTACATGAGATGAAAACGAGATTATGTACACGAGGTCCCAGTTACATCCAACAACAAATGAAAGAGAAAAACAGTAATAACATCTAGAACTAACTAAGAAAAGCATCAACTAGTAATACACTAAGCCTAATATAGTGGGGATAAACAGCAGCACGAACATGAGTTTGTATGTTTCTAATCCTAAACCTAATCCTAAACCTAACCATTACCAGTCCATAACCACCCCTATATCTAACCATTACCAGTATATAACTAACGACTGCTGAAATCTGCTGAACGACTGCTTACCCCCTCAGGGCTGTGTGTTGAGCCCTCTCCTGTTCACTCTGCTCACATATGATTGTGCAGCTACCCATCCAGGCTGTCACATTGTTAAGTTTGCAGATGATACAGCTGTGGTGGGATGCATCACAAACAATGATGAGTCCAGCTACAGGCAGGAGGTGGAACACCTGGAGAGCTGGTGCAAGGAGAATAACCTTCACATCAATGTGAAGAAGACAAAGGAGATGATTGTGGACTTCAGAAGGAACAAACACACCCACACCCCACTGAACATAAGAGGATCTGCAGTGGAAGTGGTCTCCAGCTACAAGTACCTGGGTGTACACATGAACAACAACCTCAGCTGGAGCAACAACACCACCAGCCTGATCAAGAAAGGTCATCAGAGACTCTACTTCCTCAGACGACTGAGACGAGCTGGTCTGAGCAGCCCAGTCCTCACCTCGTTCTACAGGTGTGCAGTGGAGAGCATCCTGTGCTCCAGCATCAACGTGTGGCATGGAGGCTGCACAGCTGCAGAGAGGAAAGCTCTACAGAGAGTGGTGAAGGCTGCACAGAAGATGTTGGAGTCAGTCTCCCCACCATCACAGACATTTACACCTCCAGATGCAGGAAAAGAGCCACCTGCATCATGAAGGACCACACTCACCCAGCACACACACTTTTTGCCCCACTCCCCTCAGGAAGGAGGTTGAGGAGCATTAAGTGTAGAACCACTAGACTGAGGAACAGCTTCTACCCTGAGGCTGTTAGACTCATGAATAAATAACCAGAATAATCACTGTGAAATATCACATCATGTTGCTGCTGATCTGTTTCATGTTGCTGCTGATCTGTTTCATGTTGCTGCTGATCTGTTTCATGTTGCTGCTGATCTGTTTCATGTTGCTGCTGATCTGTTTCATGTTGCTGCTGATCTGTTTCATGTTGCTGCTGATCTGTTTCATGTTGCTGCTGATCTGTTTCATGTTGCTGCTGATCTGTTTCATGTTGCTGCTGATCTGTTTCATGTTGCTGCTGATCTGTTTCATGTTGCTGCTGATCTGTTTCATGTTGCTGCTGATCTGTTTCATGTTGCTGCTGATCTGTTTCATGTTGCTGCTGATCTGTTTCATGTTGCTGCTGATCTGTTTCATGTTGCTGCTGATCTGTTTCATGTTGCTGCTGATCTGTTTCATGTTGCTGCTGATCTGTTTCATGTTGCTGCTGATCTGTTTCATGTTGCTGCTGATCTGTTTCATGTTGCTGCTGATCTGTTTCATGTTGCTGCTGATCTGTTTCATGTTGCTGCTGATCTGTTTCATGTTGCTGCTGATCTGTTTCATGTTGCTGCTGATCTGTTTCATGTTGCTGCTGATCTGTTTCATGTTGCTGCTGATCTGTTTCATGTTGCTGCTGATCTGTTTCATGTTGCTGCTGATCTGTTTCATGTTGCTGCTGATCTGTTTCATGTTGCTGCTGATCTGTTTCATGTTGCTGCTGATCTGTTTCATGTTGCTGCTGATCTGTTTCATGTTGCTGCTGATCTGTTTCATGTTGCTGCTGATCTGTTTCATGTTGCTGCTGATCTGTTTCATGTTGCTGCTGATCTGTTTCATGTTGCTGCTGATCTGTTTCATGTTGCTGCTGATCTGTTTCATGTTGCTGCTGATCTGTTTCATGTTGCTGCTGATCTGTTTCATGTTGCTGCTGATCTGTTTCATGTTGCTGCTGATCTGTTTCATGTTGCTGCTGATCTGTTTCATGTTGCTGCTGATCTGTTTCATGTTGCTGCTGATCTGTTTCATGTTGCTGCTGATCTGTTTCATGTTGCTGCTGATCTGTTTCATGTTGCTGCTGATCTGTTTCATGTTGCTGCTGATCTGTTTCATGTTGCTGCTGATCTGTTTCATGTTGCTGCTGATCTGTTTCATGTTGCTGCTGATCTGTTTCATGTTGCTGCTGATCTGTTTCATGTTGCTGCTGATCTGTTTCATGTTGCTGCTGATCTGTTTCATGTTGCTGCTGATCTGTTTCATGTTGCTGCTGATCTGTTTCATGTTGCTGCTGATCTGTTTCATGTTGCTGCTGATCTGTTTCATGTTGCTGCTGATCTGTTTCATGTTGCTGCTGATCTGTTTCATGTTGCTGCTGATCTGTTTCATGTTGCTGCTGATCTGTTTCATGTTGCTGCTGATCTGTTTCATGTTGCTGCTGATCTGTTTCATGTTGCTGCTGATCTGTTTCATGTTGCTGCTGATCTGTTTCATGTTGCTGCTGATCTGTTTCATGTTGCTGCTGATCTGTTTCATGTTGCTGCTGATCTGTTTCATGTTGCTGCTGATCTGTTTCATGTTGCTGCTGATCTGTTTCATGTTGCTGCTGATCTGTTTCATGTTGCTGCTGATCTGTTTCATGTTGCTGCTGATCTGTTTCATGTTGCTGCTGATCTGTTTCATGTTGCTGCTGATCTGTTTCATGTTGCTGCTGATCTGTTTCATGTTGCTGCTGATCTGTTTCATGTTGCTGCTGATCTGTTTCATGTTGCTGCTGATCTGTTTCATGTTGCTGCTGATCTGTTTCATGTTGCTGCTGATCTGTTTCATGTTGCTGCTGATCTGTTTCATGTTGCTGCTGATCTGTTTCATGTTGCTGCTGATCTGTTTCATGTTGCTGCTGATCTGTTTCATGTTGCTGCTGATCTGTTTCATGTTGCTGCTGATCTGTTTCATGTTGCTGCTGATCTGTTTCATGTTGCTGCTGATCTGTTTCATGTTGCTGCTGATCTGTTTCATGTTGCTGCTGATCTGTTTCATGTTGCTGCTGATCTGTTTCATGTTGCTGCTGATCTGTTTCATGTTGCTGCTGATCTGTTTCATGTTGCTGCTGATCTGTTTCATGTTGCTGCTGATCTGTTTCATGTTGCTGCTGATCTGTTTCATGTTGCTGCTGATCTGTTTCATGTTGCTGCTGATCTGTTTCATGTTGCTGCTGATCTGTTTCATGTTGCTGCTGATCTGTTTCATGTTGCTGCTGATCTGTTTCATGTTGCTGCTGATCTGTTTCATGTTGCTGCTGATCTGTTTCATGTTGCTGCTGATCTGTTTCATGTTGCTGCTGATCTGTTTCATGTTGCTGCTGATCTGTTTCATGTTGCTGCTGATCTGTTTCATGTTGCTGCTGATCTGTTTCATGTTGCTGCTGATCTGTTTCATGTTGCTGCTGATCTGTTTCATGTTGCTGCTGATCTGTTTCATGTTGCTGCTGATCTGTTTCATGTTGCTGCTGATCTGTTTCATGTTGCTGCTGATCTGTTTCATGTTGCTGCTGATCTGTTTCATGTTGCTGCTGATCTGTTTCATGTTGCTGCTGATCTGTTTCATGTTGCTGCTGATCTGTTTCATGTTGCTGCTGATCTGTTTCATGTTGCTGCTGATCTGTTTCATGTTGCTGCTGATCTGTTTCATGTTGCTGCTGATCTGTTTCATGTTGCTGCTGATCTGTTTCATGTTGCTGCTGATCTGTTTCATGTTGCTGCTGATCTGTTTCATGTTGCTGCTGATCTGTTTCATGTTGCTGCTGATCTGTTTCATGTTGCTGCTGATCTGTTTCATGTTGCTGCTGATCTGTTTCATGTTGCTGCTGATCTGTTTCATGTTGCTGCTGATCTGTTTCATGTTGCTGCTGATCTGTTTCATGTTGCTGCTGATCTGTTTCATGTTGCTGCTGATCTGTTTCATGTTGCTGCTGATCTGTTTCATGTTGCTGCTGATCTGTTTCATGTTGCTGCTGATCTGTTTCATGTTGCTGCTGATCTGTTTCATGTTGCTGCTGATCTGTTTCATGTTGCTGCTGATCTGTTTCATGTTGCTGCTGATCTGTTTCATGTTGCTGCTGATCTGTTTCATGTTGCTGCTGATCTGTTTCATGTTGCTGCTGATCTGTTTCATGTTGCTGCTGATCTGTTTCATGTTGCTGCTGATCTGTTTCATGTTGCTGCTGATCTGTTTCATGTTGCTGCTGATCTGTTTCATGTTGCTGCTGATCTGTTTCATGTTGCTGCTGATCTGTTTCATGTTGCTGCTGATCTGTTTCATGTTGCTGCGTTCATTCGTGCTCGTCTGCTCACACAGACTCATGTTCGTGCTGCTGTTGTTATTTTTAGTGTTTCTTAGTTGATATGTTATATCTTTTTACTGTTTTTCTTTTACATTTTATATTTTAGTTGGATTGAACTGGGACCCTGTGTACATAATTTCGTTCCACCTCATGTAACACATGTGATGCGAAAGATAATAAAGAACCTTGAACGTTGAACTTTGAATCTGTTAAAATCTGCCGAATGAAATCTGCTGAACAACTGCTGAACAACTGCTGAGATGGAGGCTTGAACTGAGCTGTTACAACTACTTTGTAAATTATCTACAATATTAAAAGCTAAAATAGCAAAATGGTAAAGAAAAGCTAAAAGTAGGAAAAAGGTAGCGTAAGCTAAAGTGATATTAAAGATAAGAACTAGACAAAAAAAAGGCTAATTAGGACGTAAGCTGCTAAAAGTTAAGTGTAGCAGAGAAATAATATGTTATCGTCATCAAACTCTGATTTGACAGGTGTCACATTGAGCCATCTTCAGTAGTTCAATGTTCAGTAGTTCAATGTTCAGTAGTTCAATGTTCAGTAGTTCAATGTTCAGTAGTTCAATGTTCAGTAGTTCAAGGTTCAGTAGTTCAACGTTCAGTAGTTCAATGTTCAGTAGTTCAAGGTTCAGTAGTTCAATGTTCAGGCAATCTTTGCTTTACGCCAGTGGGAGGAACCTGGAGGACCCAGAGAAAACCAACGCAGCACGAGAACAACATGCAAACTCCACACAGAAAGACCCCAGGTCCAACCGGGGATTGAACCCTGGACCTTGTTGCTGTGAGGCATCAGTGCTAACCACTGAGCCGTCGTGCTGCTAATGCTGTTGTTTCTTCAGGTCTTTCTTCAGGTGTTCAGTGTCTGACGACGTCTGGTTCCGACATGTTCCGTTGCAGACGGGACACAGAACTGGAGAAACTCCTGCTGCCCACACGTTGAATTGTAGCAGACGGGCCTAAAACCTTCAGAACTGTGTGTGTCCAGGTTTTAATGTGGCGTAAAGCAAAGATTGCATGAACATTAAACTACTAAAGATGACTCAATGTGACACCTGTCCAGAGCAGCAACATGCAGGTTAGTCTGCCTTCAGGTCCAGGCCTGTCTTGCAAAAGAGATCTATGATCTCAGTGGGAAGAACCTGGGTAAATAAAGGTTAAATAAAGGTTGAATAAAGGTTAAATAAAGGTTGAATAAAGGTTAAATAAAGGTTCAATAAAGGTTGAATAAAGGTTAAATAAAGGTTAAAAAAAGGTTAAATAAAGGTTAAATAAAGGTTAAATAAAGGTTAAATAAAGGTTAAATAAAGGTTAAATAAAGGTTAAATAAAGGTTAAATAAAGGTTAAATAAAGGTTAAATAAAGGTTAAATAAAGGTTAAATAAAGGTTAAATAAAGGTTAAATAAAGGTTAAATAAAGGTTAAATAAAGGTTAAATAAAGGTTAAATAAAAGTTAAATAAAGGTTAAATAAAGGTTAAATAAAGGTTAAATAAAAGTTAAATAAAGGTTAAATAAAGGTTAAATAAAGGTTAAATAAAGGTTAAATAAAGGTTAAATAAAGGTTAAATAAAGGTTAAATAAAGGTTAAATAAAGGTTAAATAAAGGTTAAATAAAGGTTAAATAAAAGTTAAATAAAGGTTAAATAAAGGTTAAATAAAGGTTAAATAAAGGTTAAATAAAGGTTAAATAAAAGTTAAATAAAGGTTAAATAAAGGTTAAATAAAGGTTAAATAAAGGTTAAATAAAGGTTAAATAAAGGTTAAATAAAGGTTAAATAAAGGTTAAATAAAGGTTAAATAAAGGTTAAATAAAGGTTAAATAAAGGTTAAATAAAAGTTAAATAAAGGTTAAATAAAGGTTAAATAAAGGTTAAATAAAGGTTAAATAAAGGTTAAATAAAGGTTAAATAAAGGTTAAATAAAGGTTAAATAAAAGGTTAAATAAAGGTTAAATAAAGGTTAAATAAAGATTAATAAAGGTTAAATAAAGGTTAAATAAAGGTTGAATAAAAGTTAAATAAAGGTTGAATAAAGGTTAAATAAAGGTTGAATAAAGGTTAATAAAAGGATGAATAAAGGTTAAATAAAGGTTGAATAAAGGTTAAATAAAGGTTGAATAAAGGTTAAATAAAGGTTAATAAAAGGTTAAATAAAGGTGAAATAAAATGTTAAATAAAGGTTTAAATAAAGGTTAAATAAAGGTTAATAAAAGGTTAAATAAAGGTTAAATAAAGGTTGAATAAAGGTTAATAAAGGTTAAATAAAGGTTGATAAAAGAAAAAAACCTGTAGGTCCACCAAAAGCTTGAGGTTTGAACCATCACTGTTAAGGATATTTTCCACACAAATTCTCCTCCGAGCAGAATTTAAAGTATGTTGGTTCATAGATCAAACTTCACGTGACAACTGGGAGAAGTGGTGCAGGGAGGCTGGTCAGAAAACATTCAGCTCTGAAGAAGATCTCTGCTGCTGTCGAAGCAATTTAGAAATTATTTTTCAGGAGCGCGTACAGTTCAGACAACAGCTGTTCTGTGATACGAACGCTGACCCCTTCAATCAAATAACCATCGCTTAAAACCTAAAATTCTCCTCATACCTTCTCCAGATGACTATATAATAATAATAATAAATAAATATATGTTAGTCTTATAGAAACGGCAGCTGGAATGGCTCGCTCATTCCTCAAACGTTCAAGCTTCAGACGCTCTTGACGGGGACGTCGAACTAGAAGGTGTAAAGTACACGTCTGATTTTCTCGGCTGATGTTTCCACGGTTGTCCACTCTGCTGAATACACGTCTGTTTCGAGGAGCTCTGCAATGCCACAATAAAATAAACACTCCTAACGGTTTGGAGGTTGTGGGAACATGATTGGCATGAAATAAAATAAAAATCAAACCCCGAATCGAAACCGTTCTCTCAAAACTCACATACTGTACGCAGTTGGACTCCGGTGCACAGCAGAGCCCAAGAGACTGCGCAGTCCTGTACCTCAGTGTGAACACTACCGGTCTTTACCTCCAGCTCACCGAACAACTTCTGCAGATTCTGATGACCAACAAAACAACGTTGGTTTCATCCAGGTCTCCTGCGAGGCCTGAATTGTATTTTTTACCCTCAGAGACCTCTCGAGGTCAGCTCGTGTTCACAGTCGTACAGACACCAGCAGGAGTGTAGCAGCCGCAGCTCTCTGACGGGTGCAGGTGACCCTGAGTTTAACGAGGCGCAGGAATATCATGTGACGACCATCACTCCGGTCTGGAACTTTAACAGACGGAGCGATTGTGTTTTACTTTGCATTCGTACGTTTCTGAAAGGCAAATAGGAAGGCTACCCTGCAGATGTGTAGAGCAAAGAGGACCAGGTGAACCACGGCAGCCATCTTGAACCTGAAAGAACATGTGAATCCCACAAACAGACATGTGGCTAAATTAAAACCACATCTGGGGGAATTTATTCAAAGAAACTGATTCCATCCAGCATCAACAACGATCCTGACCAGTTGTTTGAACATAGTTAATTTAGAATTATGTATTTTAGAAATGAATTAATAGTTAAAATGTTGTTTTTACTTCGATCATCAAACGTCATTGTCTGGACGTCACTGCTTTGTAAAACAAACACGGTACATGATTTAGATTTAAACAAGAAGCTTCATCTTGTGCCGGGGTCAGGCAGCCTGAGGACTCCTTTGAATAAATGGATGCATGTTACCTTTCAGGACCCATCCATCCATCTATCATCCATCCATCCATCCAGCCAGCCAACCATCCATCCATCCAGCCAGCCAGCCAGCCATCCAGCCATCCATCCAGCCATCCGTCAATCCATCCATCCATCCATCCATCCATCTATCATCCATCCATCCAGCCAGCCAACCAGCCATCCATCCAGCCATCCGTCCAGCCATCCAGCCATCCATCCATCATCTTCCTCTTGTTCTGGACTCAGGTCTCGGGGCAGCATCTTGAGCAGGAAGGTCCAGACATCTCTCTCCACAGCCTCTTCCAGATGTTCTGGGAGGACTCCAAGGTGTTCCCAGACCAACAGAGAGACGTAGTCTCTCCATCATGTCCTGGGTCTTCCCCGGGGTCTCCTCCCAGTCGGACATGCCCAAAGCACCTCCCTAGGGAGGCGCCCAGGGAGCATCCTTGATAGACAGAAGATTGATTGATTGATTGATTGATTGATTGATTGATTGATTGATTGATAGGAAATGTATTGATCCCACAGGAAATTGTTATTCCAGAGATTCACTACAAAGGAACATGCACAAGGAATCACACAATATAAAAAATAACAGAGGTACAAAAATACCAGCAACTAAGGTTTGGATCCCTGAACAACTTCAACTGGCTCCTCTCCAGGTGAAGGAGCAGAGCTTCTACTCTGAGTCCCTCCCAGAAAACTGAACTTCTCAACCTATCTCAGGGCTTAATTTGCAAACCAATCGATGCCGGAATGCAAATAGCGGGCTGGGGGAACGGGGTGTCTGGGATTCCTCCCCCAGAAAAATTTGACTACAGTAGATGCGGTTTCCGGCATTTTTGGTGTATCTTAACAATTGTTTAACATCTACATTTACCTACATTTGTAA
>JBBPBX010023096.1:30708-40835 GCA_038048925.1 Garcialebias charrua | reverse complement strand
TCACAATCTGGATTTGAGCTCTCACAGCCACATCAGGCTTGGAGATGTGGACGGAGAAGACGGGCGAAAGGGATAAAGTCGAAAGGTTAATACCTGCGAACAGCCGACACGTGGATTTGGAGATACGAATCAAAGTTGGGAAGTCTTTCTTGCGCTGCAGCCGGAGAGACCCTCGTGTTTGTTTGGATTATGGTAAAATAAATATCATGAGGAGTCAGGGGAATGGTGCGGCTGGTTGTGCTGTAGCAGCATGAAGCAGGATTAGAGCCTCGCTAAATGTGTGTCTGTCTCTACCGCCAAAAAGCTCATAAGGAACGAGTAAACAAAAATGCATGAACTTTTCTCCTTATATATTCAATATAGACAGGGTGCAATGAAAGATGCTTGAACACCATTGTAGATGGAAAAACAGATGAGTTGAACCAATTAAATCTGTAACGGCTACAGCAGCGCTCATCGACAGAAGAGTTGTACTGGACAAAGGTGGGAATCAAAAGGTTTAAATGTTCTGACATTGGTACATTTTGTGACAAATGGACAACTGAAAGGTATCCATCTGCAAAATGCAAAGTGAAGAGATAAACTAAAGGAGGTGAGAAGTGGAAAGGGCGTAAGCACGACTATCACAATGCAGTTGGTAAAAACTGAGGGTTAACGAGAGGGTCCTGAGAGTCCACCTGTGTGCTATAGGTGTGAAGAACGCTTGCGATGGTGATCCTCTTTGTGGTTAACCACGTTAAGTTCATGTGCATTGTTATCAAACTTCTCCGTGGTAAAGAACAGGTTCACTGTTATTAAGGCATACCTTTAGACATGTCAGCGGTTACAGCTCTGTTACTACCTCGCTTGATGTTTTAAAAGTGCAACATTGGCAGGATTCTACCCATCCCACAAGCCATTGTGGCACTGATACAGTCGTAATATGTCTAAGGGTTGAACTGTTTTTAGAAAAGTGTCTTTGGCCTCAAAAGGAGGATTTCAGGTATCTGGTAGTGTCATTTAAAAGTGATGGTTGGATGGAACGGAAGATGGATATACAAACCAGGGATTTCTCTTTAGTAATGAGGGCATGGCTCCAGTCATTATTGGCAAAGAAGGAGCAGAGTCAAACTGGTCCATCTATGCCCAACACTTCCTTATGGGCAACACATATGGATCACAACCAAAAGAATGAGATGCTAGATACAAGTAGCAGAATTGAGTTTCCTTGTAGGGTCGGCTCTGTGAAATACAGGAAAGGCATAGAGTACAGTATACCACTGCTCCTTCGCAACAAAGCAAGTCTGCAGAGGTGGTTTGGGCATCTGTAGATTGCCTTTTGGTTGCCTCCCATCAGAGTTTTCAGAAATGTCCTTCATAAAGTAGACCTCAGAAAAGACCTATAGGCAAGAAAGAATCTCCGGGAAGTGCTGGAAAGTGTAGGTGGTAAAAGAGATGTCTGGACCTACAACCTCTGTGGCAACCTTGGATAAGCAGTTGAAAATGGCTAAATAGAAAAATAACCCTAAGAACTGTAAATAAATAAACGAATAATCAGTAACTCTGAAAGCGACATAGACTTTAATTGGGTTAGAACATATCCAAACCACCCAATATTGTGATATTCCACAATAGGAATCGCAGCTTTAAGATCCAGTTCTGATGCACTGGTTTGAGCAGATTCTATATTTCAGGAGACTCTTCGTTAAACAAGCAGTGTGCCCCATCACCGAGATATTTCAATAGTGAAGGTTTGTTTTGTTCAGGACTGGAAATGATCAGGGATTTCAAGTAAACCTTACTGTTTGTGGTGCAAGATATCTAAGTGCGTAAAAGTTACCCGTTGCATAAAAACAGAGGTACCATAGGTTATTTTTAGATACATTTTTCCCTTGTCTAAAGCAGTGTGGAGTGACGAATCCTGGTGAGATGAATGAAAACATTTATCCACCACCAGGTGCAATGGCGGAGTCGGGGGTGGCCATTGGTGGCCTTGACCAACGTAAATTACTGGTCATTACAATGATTTGAGGAAACTCAAATGACCGGCGTGGTTGGTTAACACATACAAACATCCATCCATCCATCCATCTTCTTCCGCTCATCCGGGGTCGGGTCGCGGGGGTAGCAGCCTAAGTAGGGAGGCCCAGACTTCCCTCTCCCCAGCCACTTGGAGCAGCTCCTCCGGGGGAATCCCAAGGCGTTCCCAGGCCAGCCGAGAAACATAGTCCCTCCAGCGCGTCCTGGGTCTTCCTCTGGGTCTCCTCCCGGTGGGACATGCCCGGAACACCTCACCAGGGAGGCGTCCAGGAGGCATCCTAACCAGATGCCCGAGCCACCTCAACTGGCTCCTCTCGATGTGGAGAAGCAGCGGCTCTACTCCGAGTCCCTCCCGGATGACTGAGCTTCTCACCCTATCTCTAAGGGAGAGTCCAGCCACCCTGCGGAGAAAACTCATTTCAGCCGCTTGTATCCGAGATCTTGTTCTTTCGGTCATAACCCAAAGCTCATGACCATAGATGAGGGTGGGAACGTAGATCGATCGGTAAATTGAGAGCTTTGCCTTTTGACTCAGCTCTCTCTTCACCACGACAGACCGGTACAGCGCCCGCTTCACTGCGGACGCTGCACCTATCCGCCTATCGATCTCACGCTCCAGTTTTCCCTCATTCGTGAACAAGATCCCGAGATACTTAAACTCCTCCACTTGGGGCAGGACCTCCTCCCCGACCCGGAGAGGGCACGCTACCCTTTTCCGGCTCAAGACCATGGCCTCGGATTTGGAGGAACTGATCCTCATCCCGGCCGCATCGCATTCAGCTGCAAACCGCTCCAGTGAAAGCTGTAGATCACGAGCTGATGAAGCCAATAGGACCACATCATCTGCAAAAAACAGAGAAGCGATTCTAAGGCCACCAAAACGGATCCTCTCAACACCTTGGCTGCGCCTAGAAATTCTGTCCATAAAAGTTATGAACAGAATCGGTGACAAAGGGCAACCTTGGCGGAGTCCAACTCTCACCGGAAACGAGCCTGACTTACTGCCGGCAATGCGGACCAAGCTCTGACACCGGTCGTACAGGGACCTAACAGCCCTTATCAAAGGGCCTGGTACCCCATACTCCCGGAGTACCCCCCACAGAACCCCCCGAGGGACGCGGTCGAATGCCTTCTCCAAGTCCACAAAGCACATGTAAACTGGTTGGGCAAACTCCCACGCACCCTCCAGGACCCTGCTGAGGGTGTAGAGCTGGTCCAGTGTTCCACGACCAGGACGAAAACCACACTGCTCCTCCTGAATCCGAGGTTCGACTATCCGACGGACCCTCCTCTCCAGAACCCCTGAATAGACCTTACCAGGGAGGCTTAAGAGTGTGATCCCCCTATAGTTGGAACACACCCTACGGTCCCCCTTTTTGAATAGGGGAACCACCACCCCAGTCTGCCAATCCAAGGGAACTGCCCCCGATGTCCACGCGATATTGCAGAGTCGCGTAAGCCAACACAACCCTACAACATCCAGAGCCCTAAGGAACTCCGGGCGAATCTCATCCACCCCCGGAGCCTTGCCACCGCGGAGCTTTTTAACCACCTCGGCGACCTCAGCACCAGAGATCGGAGAACCCGACCCAAAGTCCCCAGGCTCTGCTTCCTCAGTGGAAGACGTGCCAGTAGGATTGAGGAGGTCTTCGAAGTATTCCGCCCACCGACTCACAACATCCCGAGTTGAGGTCAGTAGCACGCCACCTCCACCATAAATGGTGTTGGTCTCGTACCTCTTTCCCCCCCTGAGACGCCGGATGGTGGACCAGAATCGCCTCGAAGCCGTACGGAAGTCATTCTCCATGGCCTCTCCGAACTCCTCCCACGCCCGAGTTTTTGCCTCAGCAACCACCCGAGCCGCATGCCGCTTGGACTGCCGGTACCTATCAGCTGCTTCCGGGGTCCCACAAGCCAAAAAGGCCCAATAGGACTCCTTCTTCAGCCTGACAGCATCCCTCACTGCCGGTGTCCACCACCGGGTTCGAGGGTTGCCACCACGACAGGCACCAACAACCTTGCGGCCACAGCTCCGATAAGCTGCCTCGACAATAGAGGCGCGGAACACGGCCCACTCGGACTCCATGTCCCCCGCCTCCCTTGGAACGTGTTCAAAGCTCTCCCGGAGGTGGGAGTTAAAGCTCCGTCTTACGGGAGACTCTGCCAGACGTTCCCAGCAGACCCTCACAATACGTTTGGGTCTGCCAGGTCTGACCGGCATCCTCCCCCACCATCGGAGCCAACTCACCACCAGGTAGTGGTCAGTTGACAGCTCCGCCCCTCTCTTCACCCGAGTGTCCAAGACATGCGGCCGCAGATCAGATGAGACGACAACAAAGTCGATCATCGAACTGCGACCTAGGGTGTCCTGGTGCCAAGAGCACATATGGACACCCTTATGCTTGAACATGGTGTTCGTTATGGACAATCCATGACGAGCACAGAAGTCCAATAACAGAACACCACTCTGGTTCAGATCAGGGGGGCCGTTCCTCCCAACCACACCCCTCCAGGTCTCACTGTCATTGCCCACGTGAGCGTTGAAGTCCCCCAGTAGAACAAGGGAGTCCCCAGGAGGCGCACTCTCCAATACCCCCTCCAAGGACTCCAAAAAGGGTGGGTAGTCTGAGCTGCCGTTTGGTGCATAGGCACAAACAACAGTCAGAGCCCGTCCCCCCACACGTAGGCGAAGGGAGGCTACCCTCTCGTTCACCGGGGTGAACCCCAACGTACAGGCACCAAGATGGGGGGCAACCAGTATGCCCACTCCTGCTCGGCGCCTCTCACCAGGGGCAACTCCAGAGTGGAAGAGTGTCCAACCCCTCTCAAGGAAACTGGTTCCAGAGCCAGAGCCATGCGTTGAGGTGAGTCCGACTATTTCTAGTCGGAACCTCTCAACCTCACACACTAGCTCAGGCTCCTTCCCCACCAGAGAGGTGACATTCCATGTCCCAATGGCCAGCTTCTGTAGCCGAGGATCAGACCGCCAGGGTCCCCGCCCTCGGCCACCACCCATCTCACATTGCACCCGACCCCTTTGGCCCCTCCCACAGGTGGTGAGCCCATGGGAAGGGGGACCCACGTCTCCTCTTCGGGCTGTGCCCGGCCGGGCTCCATGGGTAAAAGCCCGGCCACCAGGCGCTCGCCAGCGTGCCCCACCTCCGGGCCTGGCTCCAGAGTGGGGCCCCGGTGACCCGCGTCCGGGCGAGGGAAAACTTAGTCCATTAATTGTACTCATCATAGGGGTTTTTGGGCTGCACTTTGTCTGGTCCCTCACCTAGGACCTGTCTGCCTTGGGTGACCCTTCTAGGGGCATGAAGCCCCTGACAGCATAGCTCCTAGGATCATTGGGACACTCAAACCCCTCCACCACGGTAAGGTGGCAGCCCAGGGAGGGGACATACAAACATATACGGTAATATGGCGGTGGCCATTTTGGATTTTGATATGGCCGCCCAGTTTTCACTAGTGACCATTTTTACACTTAGATGCATCCACGCACCAAAACATAAGTCAGCACCTCACCTATTTTTCCAGGTTATGCTCAACATGCATGGACGGATGGAAGGAATTTCCATATCCCTCTCTTCACGTTGCAACGGGGGACAATTAAGTTTTTTTCTCAGGGCTGATTGGTGCAGAGGCTGAACATCCAAGATGTTTTAGACACAGTAACTGTTATACTGTTGTCAGACCACCATTATGCTTACCGGTATGTATTTAGAAGTATTTACATGAGTAACAAGGTGTTGTGCTTTCTTTCCAATGCCTTCATTCATTGTACAGTAATTGAACACTTATGTTGTTTCTTTTAACAAGTAACAATAAAAGCCACAGCACAGGAAAATCTGCTTACCCTAACATGTTGTGTGTCTGAGTCATCCTAAAGTACAGAGCTGACAGTAAGCAGCACCAACCAGCCCGAGAGCGAGAATCCTTGAATACAACAAGTGTTTGATGTGTGGAAAATAGACACGGAGGTCTTAATGCTCTCAATATTTCCTCTCAAGTCGCAATGACAAATCCTCATCTGATTGTGCACTGAACAGTCCCCCCAAGTGGATTCTGCGCCTGGTCCAGGATTATCCCGATGTGACAGCTTTCCAGCCAGAATTCCTCCAGTTTATCATTTAAACGACATCGGGGGACATTTATCTCCACGGCTTATCATCTCAGCCAGGCGCACATGACACTTGTCTGTTGCCGTCGGGGAAACATTCCATTGGTGATTCAGTTCAGCGCTTCGGTCTTCTCTATTTGAAACCCTCTCGTCTCTTATCTGCTTTAGCGGGGAAGGATCTTGATCCTTCATGAATGAAACAAAAGGGGCGTTAAGTGCCACGACGCGATCAATGCAGAGGTCTGCTGGCAAGTGCCACTCAAGTGGGGTGCCAAGAATGAGCAGGAGTGTAATTATAGTCACACTAGGGTTAAACTATGGTTTGGAATAATCAGAACGTTCAATCACTAAAGCAGACTGATTACAGAATACACCCTTAAACCGGGGCTGAGATGGTTCAACTCCCTGCTACGCCCAAATGTTGTGGTGTCCCTGAGCAAGACTAATCCCTAATTGCTCCCTGGGTACTTACACAGTTGTCTGCTCCATCTGGGTGTATCTCAGGTGTGACGGTTGAATGCGGAGAACAAGCCTCCATGGGGCCCTAAGTGAAATTTGGTTTGGGGCACTGTATTTTTGCTAATAATGTGAATTACTGCAATAAACAGTCAGATGATCAAATCATTCACTGACCTAACATAAACCCATTGCAACTCTGACAGCCCTGGTTATATTATCCTATGTGTATTTTGGTACTAAAAGTAACACCAGTAAGTATACAATGTATTTTACTGCAAAAATGTCATCTGGTTTATTAACTTTGGTTCCAAAGAACTGCAACAGTAATGTTCAAAATAATTTGGAGCGCAAGTTCAACAACAAACAACAGATAAAATAACTTGGATGCATAAAAATTAATTAAATTGTGCAAAAACAGACAAAATAAAATAAAAATATCAAGGAAATACTTAAATAATGTAAATGAACAATGAAACCACGTAAACTGGTTTAAACAAAGACATTTAAAGTTGAATAATTAGTTCTTAAAACTATGTAAATGCATGTAACAATTTGCAAAAACTGAACTTAAAAGATTAAATAGAATCACATGGAAATCATTACTGGAAAAAAAATCTGTTGCACTTAGGGGGCCCCCTAGTGGCCCCGGGGCCCTAAGCAGCTGCTTAGTTTGCTTATGCCTTGGGCCAGCCCTGGCGGAGAACCAATTTCGTCATCGTACGGGAACATACAATGATGACAACACATAGCACTTCTGCACTTATAAAATCTTCATCGTCAGGTGCTTTTGTTGACTGGTTGTTGGATACAAACAGTCTATCTTCCTCTTGGACCAAGTGCCCTTGTAGACAAAATGTAGATGTAGTGTGTAAAAACCAAAGTTCACACTAGGCCGGTCACGATAACAAATGTTGATGGGCGATTAATTGTCTCAGAATATATTGCGATAAACGATAATATTGTTTGCAAAGGTGGGCGCCAGCCAGACCGCTAGGGAGCGCTAAAGCGCTAATCCGCTTATAGCGGACCTAAACAATTTGTCAGCGTTATAGCGGATTGACTTTTATAATTCATAAGCGGATTTGCACTATTTTTATTTAAAATGCAGTACCGCTAATAACTAATTATCTATCAGTAAAAACGAAAAAACTTATTTACGGGCTCTTAAATCAACCGGACGACTGCTAACAGACCATATCCTGTCAGCGCCGGATGTGGTCCGTGACAAAAAAGCGTCCCCCTCAGTCTCTTGGCTAGAGAGAGCGCAGTTAGCAGCCAGTGTGTTACTCTGCAGCCTTATTGCTTGTTTTCGAAGAGTCAGACGAAGAGTTTTTAACATGGAGGGTGAACTTATGGATGTTTCTCAGCGGCCTACGTGACGCGTCAGCGCCTCATTTGCCCTCTTCAAAATGGCGACGGCCACAGAAGCAAAGGACTTTACAACAAAACACGGTAAAAACAATTATTTCTTTGCTGAGAAAAAATATATTTGGTAAATGGTAAATGGAGCTTATTTATATAGCGCTTTCCAGCCCCGTGTGAGGAGCCCCAAAGCGCTTTACAATACCAGCCATCCACCCATTCATTCACACATTCATACACCGGTAGTGGTAGCTTGCCTTGCAAGGCGCCATCCAGACCTACCGGGAGCAACTCAGGGTTAAGTGTCTTGCCCAGGGACACAACGACACATGGTGGGCGGACAGGGGATTCGAACCTCCAACCTTTTGATCGGGGGTCGGCTGCCATTACCACTGTGCCACGGACGCCCCAGCCCTGGTTACATTATCCTATGTGTTTTTTGGTACTAAAAGTTACACCAGTAAACAATGTATTTTGGATTTCTTAGCTGACTTTATAGCACAAGGTTTTTCTGAGCTTAACCGTCTCACGAAATGGTCAAATCTGCTGGATTAAAAAAAGTAGTTCGCCATTTGCACGTTAGCGCGTTAGCATTTAGCTTCCGCTAGCTTTGCTAATACATAAGCGCTTTTGAAATTGCGGACCTAAATAAATTAATAAGTGCTTTAGAAATAGCGGAACTAATTTTTGGATTAGCGCTGCCCAGCACTGATTGTTTGAAATTTAACAATTAATAGTCAAATTTGAGAAGAAATTTAGATTTTTTTTTTTGGAGTGTAGTATCTTTTTTGACCACCTGATGGCAGTATAAGACTGTTTGAACCAAAGGCTGGATAGTTGAGCTGCGTGTCTCTTTAAGAAAAGCGAGGGTCCTTGACGTGACATGGGCTGACATGGCGGACGCTCTGTGATTTGAGCTCTTTAGCATTTTTCACACAAAGCTTCTAATTTTAAAAAAATCAGTAAACAAATTCTCAGCTTCTTTTTGCAGAGGAAAAACAACGTTTTACACGAAGGCATGGGTTTCAACCGTGAATTTTTTAGCTAACCTCTGTACTGTATTAGCACTTCAAATCAAACCCTGCGACAGTACCTTGGAGTACAAATAAACTCGGTCCGTGTACTGGCTGGCGCAGAACTGCAGGCCCGGGTAGATGAGCTGGGCGGCGCTGGCGTCATCTCCACCGCTGCCCTCGTCGTCACCATTAGCATCAGGAGTCGGAGACGAACACGCTTCGGCTCCGCCGTCTGCAGGGAGAGAAGAGGCTGACTAATATCTCTCAGAGCATCTATTATTGGTTCGTTATTGGCTTTCCCGGTTTTATTGGTGCTCTGTTTGCTCCTTTGGTAATGCAATAAATAGCAGACATTAAACTCCAGCTGCTTTATGTATTTATCACACGGAGCGTATTATTGAGAAAGAATGACATTTGTGTTTTCAGTGTAGCAGAGACAAAACAAAACTTGATTATATAACGGGAAATGAAACATAATTATCTGTGGCATTTACATTGGAGCAAAAGTCAACTTTTAAGATCAGCTGTCGGCGCAACAACAAACCGATGTGTATGAGAAGGTAAAAAAAAAAAAAAAAAAAAAAGAGAGCAACTTTTGTGTTTTATTCCCCCCAGGTTTAAATATTTATTTTAAATTCCCTTTAAACGAATACAAAACAAGCCCATGTCCCCCGTCGTCGCTGAGTGGATATTTGTAGTTTTGGAGTGTTGAAGAGAATGCAAGAAAACCTAAATGTTCTTGATGTTTCAAGTGGTAGGTGAGAGGAGGGAGCGATATTCTGCACCACCAGTGGCAGAGCAAGGGGGTGGCCGCTGGTGGCCTTGTCCACCATAGATTTATCAGTGGCCGTCCCAATCATTTGAGGAAGCTACCGTAATTTCCGGACTATAAGCAGCTACTTTTTTCACAGGCTTTGAACTCAGCAGCTTATACCATGCTGCGGCTAATTTATGGATTTTTTTTTTTTTGACGGGCTTATAAGCTTCATGCCGCCAAAAACATTTAGCCCCGTAACACCCGTGCGCTCACATAGCTGCCCAATACACGTGTCTCTTGGGGGTTGGGTCCTTGTGACTCAATGAGACCACCTGTATAAATAATGGTAAAAAATCTGACCAATGAAATTACCGAACAGGTCACAGTGGACCAA
>JBBPBX010023096.1:16991-30649 GCA_038048925.1 Garcialebias charrua | reverse complement strand
GTGGTGGGCAACGCTAATCAAAAAATTAGTTCCACAATTTCTAAAACGCTTATTAATTTTTTTAGGTCCACAATTTCAAAAGCACAAATGTCTTATGAAAATTAGGGGAAGCTAATCTAATCCGCTATTTATATTCGACAATTGGTAGCCGGCAGCGTTATGCAATATTTGCACTACACTGCCAACTGAAAAGTAACTAAAATGATCCTAAAAGGATGAAATTACAAAAATCAAAGGATTTATTTAATACTTTACGTACATATATTCTATTCGGCCACGAAATTAACAAAAAAGAATGATCTTTTAATCCCTAAGACCACTTTTAAATCTGAAATACACGGGCGTTTCGCCACCGCATTTATACATAAAAGTAACCAAAATACATAAAACTAACGACTCACCGTCGAGTGGTGGACACAAAACACACAATAAAATCCTCCGGCCGCGTTAATTTGGCTTGAAACAGCGGGGTTCTCTGCGGATTTATCCAAGTAACCCAGCACAACCAGCTAGCCACAGAGTTAGCGTCCAGTTCACCTCTGACCCGGAAGATGTCAAGATTCTATAGGCAGTCAACAGATTTAATGAAAAGTAACTAAAATACATAAAACTAACGACTCACCGTCGAGTGGTCGACACAAAACACACAATAAAATCCTCCGGCCGCGTTAATTTGGCTTGAAACAGCGGGGTTCTCTGCGGATTTATCCAAGTAACCCAGCACAACCAGCTAGCCATAAACGTTAGCACCGAGTTCACCTCTGACCCGGAAGATGTCAAGATGGAATAGTCCATTTTTAGTAGGGGGATACAGAAATCGACCGGTTTTTGTATTGCGTTTTTAATGATTGTTTTCATCGTAACTATAATTATTTTTATGTTAAATGTACATTAACAAGCATGAGCAATGTTAGTGATGTAGGTGACGGGGCGGGGCCCCTGCTGATTTGGGGCCCCAAGCAACGGCATCATTTGCCTACATGGTAGATCCGTGTCTGTTCTCCCCTCGGCTCCCCCTCCAACCCTCCCTCCTCTCTGCTCTTTACGGTGAGGGAGGGGAAAAAGGCAAAACAAGCTGCTACGGAGCCAGCATAAGAGCCTTTAATAAGTTTATTCGTTTTTACTGATAGATAATTAGTTATTAGCAGTACTGCATTGTAAATAAAAATAGCACAAATCCGCTTATGAATTATAAAAGTTATTCACTCCGCTGTTACGCTTACAAAAACGTTAGGTCCGCTGTAAGCGGAGTAGCGCATTAGCGGTCCCTAGCGTTCATGTGCCCACCTTGTAGATTACTGCTTTTTTTTTTTTTTTTACTGGCCGTGTTACTGGCACTGTTCAGAATAAAAACATTTACTATACGTATTTGCGTATGTTACCGATACGTATTGTGGCATTCTGCTGTGGTTGACTGTCAGTCATGGCTGACATGGCTCCAGGGAGGGATTATGGGTAAAATGTGTTCATCGTTAATAATTTCAGTTATCTGTTTAGCGTTGGTCTTTTAGTGATTAGTTGTTCTTGTTAGTATAGTTTGTGTGTTCATTATGCGTTAGTTTGTGTCAGACAATCATTCAGTAGAGTAACAATGCGTGAAGGAGGTACCGCATTTTTCGGACTATAAGGCGCACTTAAAATCCTTTAATTTTCTCAAAAATCAACAGTGAGCTTTATAAACAAGTATGCACTATGTTTTAATTCTTGTTGTGCTTACTGACCTCGGACTGATTTTGTGGTACACGGCGCTCAAAAATGTATTGTTTTGTATTTATGTGGTACAACTGAACAATGTTGAGAGTTGTTGCGAATGAGTTGAATAAAGTTTGACTTATCGGACCGTTTTGTTTCGCTTAATGCGCCTTATAGTCTGAAAAATACGGTAGTTGTCATGACGACCTGCAGGGTTCACTCTGTGTTGAACAGTAAATTAAAGTCTGTAAAACGCCATCTGGTGGTTGATGCTTGATCTACAACAAGAGCTGCACATCTCTCAGTAGCTGTGCTGCCACGCTGTAGTATTTACATAAAAGTTTTAAAAATCTTTCTGCGTAAATATCTCGTGTTACAACGTGGACACCCATAGCTTATAGACAAGTGCGGCCTATGTACTTATAATTATTTTTTTAGTGGGTGCGGCGTATAGTCAGGTGCTCTCAATGGTCCGGAAATTACTGTATTTTTTAAAGCAATACAGGTAGTCCTCGGGTTACGACGGTCTAGAATTACGACGTTTTGTAGTTACGACACATTTCCCATTTACTATGAAAAGCCTTATTTTGAGTTATGCAGTTTTACGTCATAAACGTTGTGACACAGCGGCGGAAGAATACAGTATTGAACTGTACGCGGTGCAGGAATACGGCGGATGGACCGGTTTTATGTCATAAATGTAGCGGTGGAGGAATACATTGCACTTTACTGTGAACGCGGTTTTACGTCATAAACGGAATGCGGAATATGGCGGATGGACCGGTTTTACGTCGTAAACGTAAAGCAGCGGCAGAAAAATATTGTACTTTACGCATTGCAGCGGCGGAAAATATAGTACTGTACGCGGTGCAGCGGCGGAGGAATACTGTACTGTATTGTGAACACGGTTTTACATCGTAAACGGAAAACGGAATACAGGTACGGCAGATGGACCGAGGAGAACGGCGTCAACAGCATCCTGGTAAGCCATTAACTATTTTTTCCCCCACTTCATTATGGCTCCCAAACGTATGTGTGTTTTGATAATTATGTAGGGTACTGTGTTAGGATAGGCTAAGTGCTTGGTAATTCAGTACTGTACATGTACGTATATGGTGCAGTATTTTCGTATATTCCGGCTTACGTCTAAAATTGTTTTACGCCGCCGCGTAGGAACGGATGTACGTCGTAAGTTGAGGACTACCTGTATATAAAAATTAGAAAGCACAGTGTTATCAAATGTCTGGGTAATCTGTTTCCATGTATATATGGTGGTGGCCATTTTGGATTTTGTGGTGTCACCCAAATTTTCAATAGTTATGTTTTAGATGCACCGATCCAATATTAGCATCGGTACAATATTGAAAAATTCTTGAGATGCACCGAGCAGATATCAGTATCGGTGTTGATACAGATATAAAATGATATTGGTCGCTATCGTGACAGGAGAAGAGCTGATTGCCGTTTTAAATATCTGCCATCCGAGCTCGAGAAACCATTGTTATTTCCTCTGATTTCATTTTTTAGTATTTATTTTACATTATATTAGAATTCCTGAACCATTTGAAAGATTTGTCCAAGTTTATCTTTTTATGTTTGACCAGTTGTCAACCTATTGTTTTTGTCAGTTTCAGCATCTTTATTATTATTTATCTTACATTAGATATTATACTCATAATTGCACTGACTGAACAAATTAAAGTTGTGTTTGTTTTACATGTTTGACCAAGCTGGTGACGCTATTGGTGTGTTTAAGTGTGTTGTACTGGTGCATAGTTTTTCAATAAATTTGTAATTCAGTACATTTATGAAGAAAAAAAAAATATATACATGTATTTATATCCTGCATCGAATTGGTATCGTATCGTAAAAATAAGCATTTTTCCAACTTCCGAGCCTCTTTTTTATTTACAATATCGATACACGTATAGAGTGTGCATCGGGATTATGAATGGAACGTGTCGTTATTGTTTGTCTTTCTGTGACTGAGGGTGAAGATGAGGGTGGGTCTGAATGAGTGTGTCTGTGTATGAATGTTTAAGTGTCAGGCTGGGACTTGGACTGCCCCCTCTCTGATACTTCTGAGGCTACCCAGTGTCGCGCTCCTGCCACGTGGCCCCCTGGTGGGTGTTCCTCTGCCTACGGGCGTGCTTGGGGCCCTCACTATCTGGGGCTGGGCGCTTGGGCGTTTGTCAGCTCGGCCTGGTGGCTGCCTGGTGGGGCTCGGGTCCTCTGGTCCTGTCAGGTCTGGACCTGAGGGATGGGCGTCCCCGGTGCCCGAGCCTCGGTGACCGGCCCTGGGGCTACGTCGGTGCAGCGGGCTCCGGCGGGGGCCTGTGTATTGTCGCTGTTGACCCCGGGGGGTCATTGTGTGTGGTCCCTGGTGGGGTTCGTCCGGTTCTTCCACTTGGTCGGATCTGGGGAGTGGACGAGTGGCTCGTCCTGTTCGGGTGGTCCTGGGGACTCTGGGCTCGGGGTCCTTCCTGGGGTCTTGGGCTTTGATCGCCCCTTCGTCTGTCTCGGGCTTTGGGGGGACGGGTCTCTGATGCTTCACAGTCGCTACTAAATGTTCTATTGGAGGAACCTTATTCACTTATGCATGCTCACAACCACACACAAATGGATGCAGGGATGTATAGTAGATGTATGTAGATGGGTATATAAATGAATATAAATATATATGTATGTATATTGTATATATATTTGTAGGTATGGGTATGTGTATTTATAGAAATCTATTGCAAGGTCATGAATATTATCAGTCTTTATGCTTGTATGTTTCGTTGTTGTGTTCTGTCATGTGCTTTGCAGGATTGTGGACGGAGGTTTGGTGTGTTTGCCTTGTGCTCTTTCTGTGGACAATTGTTGTTTTGTTGTCTCACTTTCTCTTTTCTTTCTTTCTCTCTATTAAAAAAAAAAATACATATTGGAGTGAGAGGATGGCTATAAGGTGTGAAGGGAGGCCATCTATAAATGGGAAAAAAAAACAATATCGATACACGATGTTTAGCATATGGCGATACCAATTCTATCTATCTATCTATCTATCTATCTATCTATCTATCTATCTATCTATCTATCTAGCTAGCTAGCTAGCTAGCTAGCTAGCTAGCTATGTTTAACGAATCGGGAAAACGGACGTTAAAGGAAGATAGATAGAATTGGTATTGTATCGGTATTGCCATATGCTAAACATCGTGTATCGATATTGTAAGTGAAAAAAGTGGCTCGCAAGTTGGAAAAATGCTTATTTTTGATCTAATTATTTGAGGAAACCAAACTTTTAACAATAAATCCCGTCCATAATCCAGGTTCGTATTCTCGAGCGTGACTTTCATCCGTCTTCTCGTCGACTCGCCAAAGCAAAACCACTTCCTCGGCGTCGTCTAATTCCTTCAACGGGAACTGTTTAATTCATCGTTCACACGTTCGCCTAAGAATTTGCTGAACAAATGGATGGAAACGCGGGCAGACGAGTGATAAAATGACAGTCCCGGTCGGAGAGAAAGCGAGCGAGAAGAAGGAGAGCGGGTCATTAATGTCAGCGTTGTAGCTCGCTCGTTCTGCCAGCATCTAGCAGGAAAAGGTCAGGCGGTGGAAATGAGACTGCCGCTGTTCGACCACGCTTCATTTAGACGATGACCTATAACACTCTGATAACACTCGCCTTAAATCACTTTGCGTGGCCAGTTGTCTGCCTTGTGTTCATGGGAATGTGTGTGTGGTCACCTGGCTTCTAATGGAAGGGAACTATTGACAGGCTGATGTGTGAGGAAAAAAAAAAAGAGTTTCTGTTGGATAAGTGGTGCCTTGCACCTGAACCGGACCTCTCATGGTTATTAGACACAAGCAGGTACTTGGATATGAACGACTAACGGGAGCCCAGATCTATTGAAGTCGACTTATGTGGATGGGTTATGAACAATTAACATCTTACCTGGCGTAGATTGCGTTTTGGACGACCTCAAACCGGGGAAATGAAGTTTCGTTTTGACCAGATGGACAAACTAACGGCTAGTTCAAGAAAAACTCAGAGCAGAATTAAAATAAATAACTCCAGCACTTCAAAGAACTCGTAGTCTTAATCTTTACATCACCTCTATCATTGATGAGAAAAATAAAATAAAAAAAGCCCAACAACTTAATGTCGGACTCTACAAGCCTCTTTTAGACGCTAAAATAATAAAATATAAAACAGAACTACCGTACTTTCCGCCCGATAAGTCGCACCGCCCGATATGTTGCATCAGTCCAATTATGTCTAATAAAGTGGAAAAATCCATAAACGTGTCGCACCTTTGTATACGTCGCATCTATTATGCGTCACCGCTGACGCGTCGCGTACCGGTATGTTACGCGTCAGCGGTGACAACCCGGAAATGTGGGCCGGTGTTTTGCCAAAAATGGATTGGCTGCGAAATGGCCACAGGAGCGTGCACGGTAGGACTTTAACAAGATTAACACTTAAAAACAATTATTTGTTTGCTGAAAATTATAGCAAAGATGTGTCTGAGCTGAACTTTTCCTTAATAAATGCACGTAATGTTCAAATCAGCTGAATAAAAAAAAATTGTTTCGCTACGTCGGGCAGCGAGCGGATGCGCTTCATTTCTTTAAAATTTAACAAGATATACACCTTAAAAATATATATATATATAGGACGGAGGTTGAGGAGGTTGAGGAGCATCAAGTGTAGAACCACTAGACTGAGGAACAGCTTCTACCCTGAGGCTGTTAGACTCATGAATAAATAAAAAATTAAAATAAACACTGCAAAATATCACATCATGGTGATGCTGATATGTTTTCTTGTTGCTGTGTTCATCTGTGACCATCTGTGACCATCTGCTCATACAAACTCATGTTCGTGCTGCTGTTTATTCCCACTATATTAGGCTTAGTGTATTACTAGTTGATGTTTTTCTTAGTTAGTTCTCGATGTTATTACTGTTTTTCTCTTTCATTTGTTGTTGGATGTAACTGGGACCTCGTGTACATAATCTCGTTTTCATCTCATGTACCACATGCGGTGCAAATGACAATAAAGACTCTCTGACTCTGACTCTCTGACTCTGATATATGTTTGCTGACATTATAGCAAAAGTGTTTCTGAGCTGAACTTTTCCTTTAAAAATTAACGTAATGTTCAAATCTGCTGGATTTAAATTGTTTCGCTTTGACGGTCTTCCAAACATGCGCGCGCCGCGAAAATAAATGATAAATAAATTGAATTTTAGCTCAAACATCTCCTACAGCTAATAAGTTGTAAATGTCCATCCAGTGATTACTTTCTGTAAGTTTCATCAAAATCTGTCCTGTAGTTCTTGAGCTATTTTGCTAACAAACACTGAGGTAACCGTAGTTCAGACCTCCAGAGAGCAAGAGGCCGTGCTGCGACAGAGTCAGTCCGACCAGATGAGTCTGTTATCGGACACATGAGCTGGGAACGCTCGTGTACCCTAGTGGCCAAAAGTGGCACTGCGCCCCTAGCGGCCGGAAGTGGTACTGCTCCATTTTTTTGTCAGAATGAATGGAAACGGTCATATCTGAGCCAAAATTTGGTCTAAAAAGATGGGAAAAAATCCATAAATATGTCGCTTCGCCCTATAAGTCACAGGACATGCAAATTAGTTTAAAAAAAACTGCGACTTATAGGCCAAAAATACGGTAATAAAAAATGACTGAACAAGTACAGTCTGTTCGTAACTCTGATTTCAGATTCCTTCAGCTCTTCTTTTTGCTAATTTTTGCTCCGTTCCTTTTAGCTTATATCCACTACTTTTAGCCTTTCTCTGATGTTTTTCAGCTATTTTTGCATTTTAGCTACTTTTCTGCTAATTTCAGCTGCCTTCAGCTCTTCTTTTTTGCTCCATTCCTTTCAGCTTCTATCCACTAATTTTAGCCTTTCTCTGATGTTTTTCAGCTATTTTTGCCATTTAGCTGCTTTTCTGCTGATTTCAGCTTCCTTCAGCTCTTCTTTTCGCTCTTTGTTCTTCTTTTTAGAACTATTGTTCTATTCCTTTCAGCTTCTATCCACTAATTCTAGCTTTTCTCTGATGATTTTCAGCTACAGTATTTAGCCTTTTTAGCTACCGGTACTTTTCTGCTGATTTCAACTTTCCTCAGCTCTTTAATTTTCTGTAAAAAAAATGTTTTTTACAGCCATTTCTCTGTTTATTTTAGTTTATCTCCGTTAATTACAGCCCTTTTCTGATATATTTCAGATATTTTGCCTTTTGAGCTACTTTTCTGCTGATTTCAGCTGCCTTCAGCTCTTCTTTTTTGCTCTATTCCTTTCAGCTTCTATCCACTAATTTTAGCCTTTCTCTGATGTTTTTCAGCTATTTTTGCCATTTAGCTACTTTTCTGCTGATTTCAGCTGCCTTCAGCTCTTCTTTTTTGGTCTATTCCTTTCAGCTTCTATCCACTAATTTTAGCCTTTTCCTGATGTTTTTTCAGCTATTTTTGCCATTTAGCTGCTTTTCTGCTGATTTCAGCTTCCTTCAGCTCTTCTTTTTGCTCTTTGTTCTTCTTTTTAGAACTATTGTTCTATTCCTTTCAGCTTCTATCCACTAATTCTAGCTTTTCTCTGATGATTTTCAGCTATTTAGCCTTTTTAGCTACCGGTACTTTTCTGCTGATTTCAACTTTCCTCAGCTCTTTAATTTTCTGTAAAAAAATGTTTTTTACAGCCATTTCTCTGTTTATTTTAGTTTATCTCCGTTAATTACAGCCCTTTTCTGATATATTTCAGATATTTTGCCTTTTGAGCTACTTTTCTGCTGATTTCAGCTTCCCTCATCTCTTTTTTTTGCTCTTTTTTAAATTTTTTTTTTTTTAGAGCTATTGCTCTATTCTGTTCAGTTTCTATCCACTAATTTCAGCCTTTCTCTGATGTTTTTCAGCTATTTTTGCATTTTAGCTACTTTTCTGCTGATTTCAGCTGCCTTCAGCTCTTCTTTTTTGCTCTATTCCTTTCAGCTTCTATCCACTAATTTTAGCCTTTCTCTGATGTTTTTTCAGCTATTTTTGCCATTTAGCTGCTTTTCTGCTGATTTCAGCTTCCTTCAGCTCTTCTTTTTGCTCTTTGTTCTTCTTTTTAGAACTATTGTTCTATTCCTTTCAGCTTCTATCCACTAATTCTAGCTTTTCTCTGATGATTTTCAGCTATTTAGCCTTTTTAGCTACCAGTACTTTTCCGCTGATTTCAACTTTCCTCAGCTCTTTAATTCTGTAAAAAAAAAATGTTTTTTACAGCCATTTCTCTGTTTATTTTAGTTTATCTCCGTTAATTACAGCCCTTTTCTGATATATTTCAGATATTTTGCCTTTTGAGCTACTTTTCTGCTGATTTCAGCTTCCCTCATCTCTTCTTTTTGCTCTTTTTTAATTTTTTTTTTTTTTTAGAGCTATTGCTCTATTCTGTTCAGTTTCTATCCACTAATTTCAGCCTTTCTCTAATGTTTTTTCAGCTATTGTTTCCGTTTTGGCTACTTTTCTGCTGATTTCAGCTTATTTCAGCTCTTTACTTCTTTCTGCTCATTTTTTATTTCTATTTTTACAGCTATTGCTCCATTCCTTTCTGCTACTTTTAGCTTTTTTTTTTTCAGACCCCCCCAGCTATCTTGGCTTTTTTAGCTACTTTCCTACTGATGTCTGCTTTTTTTTGTTATTTTTCGTATGCTTTTCAGGTTTGTTCTGCTTATTTCAGCTTGTTTTTGATCATTTTAGCTTCTTTCAGCAATATAGCTCATTTCTTTTCAATAATAATTTAATAAAACAGGATGAAATAAAAACAAAAGAACTTAACAGCAACACAGTAAAATGGCATTCATATGTGTCACCGAGTTCACAGATTTTCCATAGAAACAGATATTTTATTACAATTTACTACAGCTTTAACCAGATTTGTCTTATTTTGTATAATTTGTCTTTCGGTGAATTAAATCTGAGGATAATTTATGCTTCACTTGTTCCATCAATGCATTCTCTTGTCAAGTCATAATCACAATACAGGGAGTCCGCAACTTACAGCGCCCTCGGCCTACGGCAACTCGGACTTACGGCATAAATCATAATTAATAATAAAATATGAAAAAAAAAAAAGGGGCAGCGGAGAGGCCATCTGCGTCCGGTAGCTCGCCTCGATGTCCGCTTGGCAGCCTAAGATGTCGGGGGACACTGAGCTAACGTGGAGAAACAACGCCAACAGCCTTTTGGGATGGGCTAACATGCTAACGAGTGCAGCTAATGGCGGGGGCTAACATCAGCTAACGCGGGCAGCTTGTTTTGGATGGACGAACACCGCAGAGAAACGGCTTTCAGTAAGTTATTTAAACTCTTTTTCTGGCTCCAAGTGTATGGAGTTAACAAGCTAACAGTCCTTCTTGGAAACAGTTTGGACCACGTGGAGCAGAACGAAGCTGGGGAGCTCGGACGTGCAAGAGCTAACATGCTAAAAGACGAAGGCAGGCTTTGACCAGCTCAAAGTAAGAAACTATACTTTTTATTTATTAATTTATTTATATGTGATACTGTAATTATGCACTACACTGTGTTAGGTGTGTTAGGATAGGCGAAGTGCTTGGTAACTGTTCAGCAACATACGTGTAGTCAGTGGCGGCTCGGATAGACTCCGACTTACGGCACATTCGACCTACGAACGCTCCTTAGGTCCGGAACTCATTCGTAAGTCGGGGACTCCCTGTATACACAGCATTGGGGGCTCGTCCGGGATAGTTTAATTTGTTGTCCATCAATTGTTTAATTTTCTGTACAAAGCACAACTATTTATCAGCTTTCATTCAAGCGTAGCTGCTTCAGTGAATTCCTGCTTTAAATAATATCTGCAATAAAGTTTGAAGTTGACAAAAAAAAGGTGTTACGCGATGAGAAGCTACTCATAAATCACTTCTCCTTGAACTGCGCCGCACCGTCCGCATCGTTCTTTTTTTTTCTTATTATTTTGTATAATTTGTCTTTAGGTGAATTAAATGCGAGGATAATTTATGCTTCACTTGTTTAGTCAAAGCATTCTCTGTCAAGTCATAATCACACTATACACAGCATTGGGGGCTCGTCCGGGATAGTTTAATTTGTTGTCCATCAATCGTTTAATTTTCTGTACAAAGCACAACTATTTATCAGCTTTCATTTAAGCGTAGCTGCTTCATTGAATTCCTGCTTCCTGCTTGACAAAAAAAAGTGTTATGCGATGAGAAGCTACTCGTAAACCACTTCTCCTTGAACTGCGCCGCACCGTTCTTTTTTACGTCTGCAAGTCTCGGAAGTTACCGTTCTCTTTTCCAGATCTGGCACACGGTGTTCTGACTTCAGCTGCAGCGGGCCACTCCGTGTCTGAAAATACCACCGAGTGGCACGACGGAGGTGCATCGCAGAGCTAAACATCTGTCTCACAAACACCCAACTATCCTTCTGTCCTGCTACATCTGTAATGAAACCTAGCAGAACCTGCAATGCACCGCGCATATGTGTTGTAAGCATTTTTTTATTTCCACCCCCCACTTCTGTATTTGGGGGTAATATTTTTCATGAACTTTATACATGACTTGCAAAATACTATATATTCAACCAAATCATAACATTTTAAAAATTTCAACTCATGAAATTATATATTTGTTGGTTGACCATATCACTTCCTGCTAATGTTTGTTTTGCATTCTTTTCCCCAAACTTCAATACAACAGATTAAACATGGAACAATCATTACATTATACAATATATACAAAGCTTTGTCATTCAAAAACAATTTTACTTTATACAGTAATGCAATTGATTTTGATATTTTAATCTTAAGTAATTTACTTTAAATTTCCATGTCAGCTTCTCATCAATAACAAAAAAAATAAAATTGTTACATTAAAGGTGCTATGTGTAACTTTCTGTAGAGTACAGAACTTAGAAAAATTTTCAACAGGCAAAGCATTCTGCTCCCTCCCCTCAGAGCCATATATGGCTCTGAGGGGGAGGCTCTGCTGAGATTCAAATTCAAGCTCTGTTTTTATTGGCTGATTCAAATTCAAGCTCTGTTTTTAATTGGCTGGTTACAAACTCTGTTTTTATTGGCTGTCATTGTCCTGGTCACTCTGTGTTTTTAGTGTTTTTATACATGCTGATAGAGAAGCAAGGGGATTATAGTTTTTTCAGAGATTACTTTGTCTAACAGTTTGTCAGTAGATAGTGACAGAGTGAAGAAATATGTTAAAAACATATTGTTTGAAAAGTTACAGACTACATTACAATCTTACATACCCCAGCTTTAATCCTTTGAATTTCAATACTGTCAATTTTAAATGGGACTTGGATAATTTTCTTTCTATTACGAAAGTAGTTTTTTTTTTTTTACAAATTTAAATATAACTTATTAAGTTGGAACCAAGTTTGTATTTTTAACGAATTCTGCCTGTATCATCTCTAACATGTGTTCAATATCTTCAGCTGAACAAAAAAAGGTGGTATCATCTGCAAATAAAACACACTTCAAAAGCCCTGACACATCAACCAGATCATTCACATAAACAACTTTGGTCCCAGCACAGAGCCCAGAGGAACTCCATATCATTAACACAAAATTCAGATCTTACAGCGTTTACCTGTACAAACTGTCTCCTATTATACAAATAACTGGATACCCACTGTAGTGCTAATCCTCTAATGCCATATTTATTCAGTTTTTCAAGGAGAATGGTGTGGTCAATAGTGTTGAAGGCCTTTTTTAAATCAACACAAACACTAACACAATATTGTTTTGATCAACAGCATTTGTTATCTCTTCTATTAGTTCCATAAGAGACATTGATGTTAAATTATTTGCTCTAAACCCATATTGACTATTACTCAAAATATTCTGCTTATTTATGAATCAATCTAATCTGGTTACAAATAATTTCTCTTAATACATTTGAAAATTGTGACAACAACAATATTGGTCTGTAATTAGTGAATACACGTTTCTCGCCACACAAATTAAGGCGCCAGTGATTCCACAGTCTAGAAGAGAACCTATAACCGAGCTTTGTACGGGGTTGGTCAGAGTATAAATGATGCTATTTACAGAGTCTGTTAGCCTGCACGTATACATCTGTACATAAGGTTTCGAAGCACAGCAGCACAAGTTGATACATTGGCATTTACAAACATCTGGCTGGCACTACTCCATCGCGTCACCTTAAGCGGCATCCTCATGCCCTCATTGGACGCCACCTGAAGTTTATGCATCATGCTGTTTCTGTAATTTTCCACAGGTGGGCAGTATACACTGGAGTACAATGTGCTTTAAAGAGTGCAGTTTTTACACCTAGAGAACTTACGAAGAAGCATATTAGCTTGTATTGCATACAATGCTGTACATGTCCTTATCATCAGACAGGTCATGTGATGTCCCAAGTATTTCACCTCCTCACTGACTTGGAGGATGAGTGAAGTCAGGGAAAGATAATTTAGTGTCCTCTTTGCTCCAGACAATCATGATGTTACTCTTTTTTTTTTTTTTTTGCATTAATATTAAGGTTCAATCCATACTGAGAGCAAACCCTTAATAGTTGCTGCAGACCAGCACTATATGGACAAAAGATTACAAGATCGTCAGCATACATTAGGTGGTTGATGGTTCTATCGCCAACCTAATAGCCAGTTCTACACTGATTCAACTGCTTAGATAAATTATCCATATACATGTTAAAAAAGTAAGGAGACAAAAGCCTTGTCGCACACCATTACTCACATAAAGAGAAGATACAGATTTCCCCCATTTTACAGACATAGACCGGTGAGCATACCAATACAATAAGATTCTTAATAAATATTTTTGATCATCACAATGCTCACTTTATTCTCTTAGTACCGACTGTAGGCATCAGGGTCCATCTGATTACCACACATGTATATTTTGTACTTTTTGCAATTTGCTCCTGTAGTTTATTGGACTCCTTGGGCATGGTGCATGT
>JBBPBX010023096.1:0-14258 GCA_038048925.1 Garcialebias charrua | reverse complement strand
CCAGTTTACAAAGTCAATTTAGGGGTTCTGATAAAAATAGGGTCCTCAAACAGTTTAATCTGGACTCAAACTGGATTAACTAGCTGTCCATTATTCCCGTATAACCATATAAATTCAGTCTAATGCAGGCCAGCATGTAGCAGATTATCCTGGTGACAATTTTATGTTAAGAACAAAGTTAAACTCAGATTTTTGGGTTGAATCTTGAAGCAGTCAACCACATCTAAACTCATCGGACAGGGGGTAAACTTTCTTTTGTATAAAAAAATATAAATTTCAATTTAAAAAAAAGGTTCAGCATTGTTGCTTTGAGTTAGATATGGGTAGAAGGACAAGGAAACGGTACCTTTACGCACCTGGTAGAGCTCAATCCGCTGCTCACTCCTCTTGGCGCTGGCGTTTGGGACCTTCAGGGCCCGGAACTCTGCTCTGAAGAGGTTGGTGGAGTTCCTCTCCATGGGTGAGACGTTGAAGCGGAAAATCTTGGTGCTGCCTTTAGGGCAGTAGAATAGATCATCTGCAAAAGAACGAACAAATCAAGAAAACAAAGTCTGACGTTCCTTGAAAGACGTGCACATCCCCCTGCTGCCTTTCGTGCATGTGCTTCAGATCATTTTACGTTAAGTAACATTGAATTGTAGCTGTGGCAGCCATCTTGAATCAGACTCTTAAAGGTAATGGTAGATGTACATCATAGCAACATAAATCTCAGTGTGGGTCTTAGTTGCTGCTGGCAACGTTCTCAACACCTTCGGAGTGAACGGGTATAACACTGAGACACACTTTAAGATTTCTGAGCAAACACTGGATGAGATCTTTTCAACGGACTCCCCAGAGTTTTTAACGTGAGGATGCCAAACCTCACGGTGCAGGCAGCACAAAAGATGCAGAAGAAAAAAGATGCAGACACCGGACTGGACCGCCTGGTGTCCTGAACTGACCTGAGTGGAGAACGTGTCAAAACGTGGAATAAAAAAATAAAATAAAAAGCCCTACAATGTAGAATAAGTTGCATTTATATGAGACAAAAACAATCAAAGTATCCTGATGCATGCTCAATAATCCAGGTACAAAAATCTAACAAAGTCAGGTCCTCTGGATGGATAAAAAAAAAGAAAAAAAAAAACGTTGAAATGTTTTGTCTTTAATCCAAAAGACCTTCAGTCTGAGGAGCTGCATGAAGCTCAGTCTTATAAATAGCACCTTCTCACAGGGGATCAACCAGTTTGTTACATCCAGAAATAGTTGTTCACTTGATAAAGGAGGTCCATCAGATTGTTAGTGCCCTGATGGCCACTTGCTATTCACAGAGGGCTGAGTGGGACTAGCAATAGCATCATTGTAAGAAGGTGACAACTGGACACGGAGGCCTCCACCCTGTTTAATGATGGACGGTTTCTCAGCACAGTTCATGCTCAATAATCCAGGTACGAAGCTCGTCCTTCATCCAAAGAACTTATTCAGTCCGAGGAGCCACAAACAAACTGGAGTCACACAAGCAACACACATAGTGAATAAATAAATAAACAGTTTGTTGGTGATATAATAATAATAATAATAATGAATTGAATTTATAACGCACTTTTCATTAATGAAAATCTCAAAGTGTTACAAAGTGCAACAGAATTAAATGTCAATAAAACAAGTAATAAAACAAGTAAAATCAATAACAGTATCAACTAAGATCAAAGATAGAATCATGAGGAGGCAGAGTATGCTTGGTTAAAAAGAAAGGTCTTCAAGCCGCTCTTAAAGTCAACCAGTGACTGTGGAGCTCTTAGGCAGTCAGGAAGAGAGTTCCACAGGCGGGGGGCAGCCACACTGAAAGCCCGGTCTCCCATTGTCCTTAATTTGGTTCTCGGAATGTGAAGTAGATGACTGTTCTGTGACCGTAGAGACCGGGTGGATGAGTATGGTGCAAGAATGTCCTTTAGATAATCTGGTGAAGTTCCGTGTAAGCATTGATGTGTAATGAGAGCAGTTTTGTACTGAATTCTGTAGGCGACAGGAAGCCAATGAAGGTTATGGAGAATGGGTGTAATATGTTCAAATTTACGAACTCTCAACAAAATCCTTGCTGCACTGTTTTGAATATATTGAAGCTTCTGAAGGTATTTACCAGGGATTCCAATAAACAGGGAGTTGCAGTAGTCGAGCCTGGAGGAGACAAAAGCATGGACGAGCTTCTCAGCATCGGAAAAAGTTAGGGATGGGCGAAGTCTGGAGATGTTTCGAAGATGGAAGAAGCAAGTTTTAAACAGAAGCTTAATGTGATTTTCAAATGTAAGATGAGAGTCCATTTTTATTCCAAGATTTGTAACAGAGGTGGAGAGGGGGATGTCTTGTCCAGAAAAGGAAATTGTTGTTATAGTAGATGTTTGTACCTGGTGAGGGGTGCCAATCAGTATGGCCTCAGTCTTGGAGCAGTTTAATTGAAGAAAGTTCTGATTCATCCATGCCCTTATTTCCTCCAGGCAGGCAGAGAGGGCAGTGAGTGAAGATGGAGATGACAAGGTGGAAGATGAGGATGCTCCAGTCCTGATGTAAAGCTGTGTATCGTCGGCATAACAGTGAAAAGAAATGTTGAACTGATTAATAATTTGACCTAAAGGCAGCATGTAAAGGGAAAACAGCAGGGGCCCCAGAACTGACCCCTGAGGGACACCACAGGAGACACAGACTGTCTGGGACGTGGCGTTGCCAAGACTAACACATTCCAGCCTATTGGAGAGGAAAGATTTGAACCAGTCCAGGACAGTGTCGCAGAGACCGACCTCCACATGAAGACGGTGGAGGAGGATACTATGGTCCACAGTGTCGAAGGCTGCAGTGAGGTCAAGGAGGACAAGGATGGAGGGAGAACCAGTGTCAGCAGCCATGAGGACATCATTGGTAACTCTCAGCAATGCAGTCTCTGTACTGTGAGCTGCCCTGAATCCAGACTGGAACTTCTCATACAGAGAGTGTTGCTGTAGGTGGTCCTGCAGCTGAGCAGCAACTGCTTTTTCCAGCACTTTAGACAGAAATGGGAGGTGTGAAATTGGGCGGTAATTAGAAAAAATGTCGGGATCCAAATTAGATTTTTTCAGAAGAGGCCTAATGATGGCAGTTTTTAGAGGCAGTGGAACATGACCAGATTGTAGAGACTTGTTTATTATTTGAGTGATTAATGGGCTTATTGCAGAGTGATTGGATTTTATGAGAGACGAGGGGAAAGGATCCAGGGCGCAAGATGAAGGCTTCATTTTCTTGATGATGGCTTCTACTTCACTCTGAACAACTTCATCAAAGCTGCTCAGGGACCCAGAATGCAGACGGGTAGATGGCACACTAAGAGCAGGGAGGTTGTGGAGCTGAGATCTGATAGTGTCAACTTTGTTTTTAAATGATGAAAGGAACAGGTTGCATTTTTGAACACATTCCTCAGGAGTTTGTTTAATGGGATTAAGCAGATGAGTTATTGTGGAGAAGTGCTGTTTAGAGTTTCCAGGGCAGGTGTTGATGATGTTGGAATAATATTTGGAGCGTGCTTCTTTAAGAGAATAGGCGTATGCTTTCTGATGTTCTTTATATGCCTGCTTATGTACAGAGAGACCAGATGATTTTACACGTCTCTCGATGGTTTCTGGGGCCCACCCTCTCCCCTGTCAACTCCTCTGAGGTAGCTATGCCAAAATGTTACGTGCGGGACTCCAGTTTGTTTGTGGCTCCTCGGACTAAATACATTCTTTGGATGAAGGATGAAATGTCTCAGCAAAAAAGGAAACCGTCTGGATGATCTGACTGAACATTGTTGGATTTTTACCTGGATTATTGAGCATTAACTTTGATGTCTTGAACCACTTTGGCATGGCTGCCTTAGAGGAGTTGACAGGGGAGAGGGTGGGCCCCAGAAATCATGTTCTCACCAGCAAACTGTTTTTTTTCCCCACTGAGAGTAAGTTGCTTGTGGGACTCCAGTTTGTTTGTGGCTCCTCAGACTGAAGAAGTCCTTTGGATGAAGAATGAAATGTCTCAGAAAAAAAAAGGAAACCATCCAGATGAACTGACTGAACATTGATGGATGGATGGTTCCTTTTCACAAACATGGCCTCCTTCACTCCTCTCTCAAACCATCGTAACAGTGACCTCTGACCTGCAGATGAGTGTAAACCACAATAAATGGGTTTAACAATTATTGTTATTCCTCGTTTTGTTTCTCATCTTTATTTAATTTATTTTAGTACCATCCCAACCTTTAAAGTTGCAATAAGCACAAGTTTCAACACTGTATGGTGGTGAAGATTCTCAGTCGTCCAGGACATGATAAATCAAAAAGGCGTTCAATTCAAGATCAACTGGACTTTATTTGTAACAGAAGACGTTTCGCTTCTCATCCGAAAAGCTTTATCAATTCAATGAACCAGACTCCACACGCACACACAGTCTGGTTCATTGAATTGATAAAGCTTTTCGGATGAGAAGCGAAACGTCTTCTGTTACAAATAAAGTCCAGTTGATCTTGAATTGAACGCCTTTTTGATTTTTCAACACTGTACCGTTAAAAAAAATAAAAAAACTCTAGCTAAAGTTTTACATTTAAAATATCACTTATACCGTACAGCAAGTATTAGGTTGAATAAAATGTCGCCTGTGCATTTTTCTGTGGATTACTTTTACTATCACTCACATTTTGGGGGTGGCTGTGGCTTAGAGCAGTTATCCTCAACTGGGAGAGTTGGGGGTTCAATTCCACCAGCAGTCACATGCTGAAGTGTCCCTGGGCAAGACACCAAACCTCTCATTGCCTTAGATGTTTGTCCCATCGGTGTATGAATGTGATAAAGCACTGATTATTCTCTACAGATTAGGATTAGCTTTGTATAGATCTGCTACAGAGCTGGTGGTAAACGAGGCCACAGATTGTAAAGCGCTTTGATTATCTTGATTAGATCGAAAGGCGCTATACAAGTACAGTCCATTTACTACTTTTATAAAATAACTGACAGGAAAACTCCAAAAACCAGCCCCTGTTTTTGTCGCTGTTAGTTTTAAAACTCAATAAAATACAGTTTTAAGTTAGTTTTGGTCAAAGAGCCACTGCAGAGGGACAAAAGGACCGCACGTGTCCCCAGAGCCGCAGGCTCCAGGCCCCTGGTCCCGGCGGTTCTCTTGCTTTTTCCAAATTATTTTGCAAAAAATAAACCAAATTGTAATACAAAGTATCTCCAGCTCAAGTCAGTCCACTTCATCTTTTTTTTTTGTCCAAGTCATATAGTAAAACTAAAACCAGAACATCTCTGAGGGAAAGCAGCTTTTTGGGAAACACCTGTTGATTTCAAAGGAGCTGTGGTGTCATGAACTTGGCTTTACTTTGGACTCACGCGCAGCTTTTATCCCCCTTCTGTGTTCTCAATAAAACCACATGCTGATTGAATCTTTTTGCTTTCAAGTAATGACACATGTCCCTCTCAGCACTGGAGGAAAAAAAAGCTCAAGTTGGTGAAAGGAAGGCGAACAACTTCTACTGAACAGGGCCGACCCGTCCACACAGGCCGCTGTAAACCAAGCTGCTTGCTTTTAGAGTCATATAAAATGAGGAATGGAGTCGTTCAAGCTTCGCTCTCTGTTTGAAGTTAAACTTTAACAGAAAATATTTTATTGCCTAATCATTAGACCAAAGCCCTCTTCCATCTTTCCCATCTCTTTAGACTAGCTTATCACTAACTTTACTAAATGTATTTTTATTATCTTCCATTTTATAATCTTTATGTATTTTATATTTCAATTTGTCACTGATATTGTTTGATCTGTATTGCACTGTATTGGTTTGTTAAGTGTCCTTGGGTGTCCTGAAAGGCGCTTTTAAAGAAAATGATTATTATTATTTATTATTATCTTTCGAGGTGAATGTAGAGGTCCCTCTCTCATCCAACCCTTCCTGTTCAGCTCTGTTAACTTTTCCTACTGCTGCTTTCCCCCAAAAGGCATCCCCATCATCCGCCTGGGCAGATGTCCCTCTCATTTGGGCCTATAACTGGAAAGGAAATGGGAACATCTGGGAAGGGGGAACATGATCCATAAAGAGGAGGAGGGAGAAAGAAAAAAAAAAAAGAAGAAAGTAAAGAAAAACCCAGTGAAGTTGGGGAGTGACCTTCCTGGAACACAGGTTGAGACTTTAAAACAGGTTGGCTCAGCTCACTGCAGCACCATCCGCGTTGTAATGATTGAAAATTAAGACGCATGTTAGAAATGTGCTCACTTTTTTTTTTTTTTTTTGCACACTAAAGGCAAAACTTACTTTGATCCATGGTGTAGTCTACATTTTTGTAGTGGGCATACCATGCAAACCAAAGTACACTGGTTAGTAAAGTGTAACCATCAATTTATTTTGATTTTAAGCATATTGAACAATGAACAGTTCCAAATTTCTCTGATGCATTTGAATAAATGAACAACAAACTTTGTACAACAGCTGACTTTGTATTAAAAACATGTTATATAATTTATAAAACAGTATCAAAGAAAAGCACTGCACACCAATAGATTGTTACAGAAGTGTTTAACTGTCGTTTAACGTATCAATGACATGTACCTAATGGTATATGTCATGTACCATTGGGCACTTTTAAGTGGGTATACTGACATTCTTAAAGACCGTGTAAAGTGAATTTAAATGTGTGTTTTTAGTTTGTCACATGGCATAAATATGTGTTATTAATCACCCATTTAAATCTGACTGATTAAAAACATTGTTTACATTATAAAATTAAGTCGCAAAAATCATGAAAAAACATGATTTTGCCTTGCCCTGGAACGCTGGGGGCGTGTCAGTGCGTGGGCGTGGTTTCAGCGCAGCTGCGCTCGTGGCCCCTGCCCTGAGAGGCAGGCAGCAGAGATCCAGTAAACCTGCTCTGTTTTTATCCGAGTTCTGTCTGTAACAGCAGCTACTTTTTCCAAGAGTTACGCTGTTTTTGTAAATAGTTTTCTTGTGTGTTTTTAATCTGGAATGAATAAAAAAAAAAAAAAAAAGAGTTGCACCATGCGGGATTTGAACCCGTGGGCTTTGGGACGAAAGGCAAGCGCTTTATCCATTGACCTAACGAGGCATTACAGATACTCAGTAAAACCACGCGCTATAAAAAGATGTTATGATTTGTACGGGTGTCCTGACCATTGCGACATCCAGGGAAGATGCACGAACGAGACATAATTGATTAGCTAGCTAACAATGAACAAAATATCTATGCTATTGCTATCTGATGCTATCTGCGATTCGCGGCTGGAGCTGCAGGGGGTGGGGCTATACTAATGAGGACCGCGTGACGAAACGCGGTCACGTTTAAAACACGCCTAAAAAATCCTGAAATAGAAATATGTTTATACACAGTTTGCTCTATAACTCCAAAATTAGTTGAGCTACAATTTTGAGACTTTTTACTCATTTACAAGATTACAGTTATGACATTTATAATGTTTATTGAAGAAAATGTTGAAATTCACTTTACACGGTCTTTAAGTTTTTCTAGTGGGTATACCGAGTATCACGTAGACCACTGCTTTGATCCCTCTGCTCAACTTAAGGTTTAATTTAAATAAACAAACACCTTGAACCTGCAGTTGAACACATTTATGAGCGTAATGGGTGATGCAAGCCAGAAACATCGTTTTTAGTGACGTCTATTTACTTTCTCAAGGCTAAATCATCTGGTTGGCACATGGAGCGTCCGTGCATAATTACGCACACACGTTTGCACTCACTGCTTTCAGGCGGTCCGTACAGCATGTTGAACTTGTAGATCTCTTTGGCGTAGTACTCGGTGTTGGAGCTGTCCTGTCCGCAGCTCTGCCTCCTGTCCCTCCCCAGCTGCTCCAGCAGCTCCTTCGTGCTGTTGTACAGCGCCTGGACCTGCTGCGGGACTTTGCTCGGTCCCAGGGACTGCGGGGGGCTCGTGAGCCGCAGCTTGCTCAGAATCTGACCTCGGATCGCCTCGACCCTCTTCCTCTTCACGTGGTCCAGGTCCACGCTGGCGCAAGTGGACAGAGGGGAGCTCAGGGTGGCGCAGTTGAGGAGGAGGACGAACAGCAGCGCCTTGGCCACATGCATCTCTCTGCGCGCATCTGCTCTGCAGGAACAACAACAAGTCAAAATGTTCCTCTCAAAAAAAATTAATCAGTTTTTATTTTTTTATTTATTTATGGATTGACCCTTCTGCGTGTTTTCATATGACTTCACTTTCAAAAATCTCTCAGCTTAGTCTCAAACGGATCCGAATAGAAGGGAAAATACTTTTTATCGCATCCTGCGCTCAGTCCGGACAGATGTGCTCGTCCCAACAGATGTGCTCGTCCCTCCGCTTGGCACGGTCCCCCTCCTTCTGTCCTTGATGTTTCAGAGCCTCTTCGATGTCTCCGAGGACACAGCAGCAGCTAAAAGTGCCTCAGATGAGCTTTATAGGTTTGCACTGACGTTTGACGGAGGAGGGACCGCAGTCTCACACCCACACCCCCCAACCCCTCAAACACACACACACACACACACAGCCCACATCAGGGGCCCCTCAGAGATGGAAGAGACATCCAACTTGAAATGATAAATAGATTATGACCACACACACACACACAAAAAAAAAAAATCAATAGCAGTCGAGCAGTGTAAAAACGAAACATCTCTTGTTTTCTCTACATACAGTACTCTCTGTTTTCTGAACTGGGCTTTAATTATCTGAGTTTGGCGCCCTCTAGCGACAAAAAGTCAAACTTGCAGTTGCTCATTAAAAATAAAATAAAACTACAAACAAATCATCAAATATATTTTTTTTTATTTGTTTCCAAAATCTTGACGTTTTGTGTTTTTTAATATATAATAACATGTTTTAAATTGTTTTAATGCCTAAATTTTTTTTGGAATCCTGATTTTTGGAATTTTGGACTCCTGGCAAAAACCAATGCAGACATGTTCCTGTTTTTGATTTTCCACATCTTCCTTATAATCTGTCTGTTTTGCTACTTTGATATCTTTGTTTTAACTTGTTAAAATAAAAATCTGTATTTCTCTCTTATGTTTGTCTGTTGTTGATTGTTTAAGGAAATTCTACTGTTGCTGTTGTCATCATTCTTAAGTTTGTAGACAGGTCTCTCTTGTAAATGAGTCCTCGAGGCTCACTGAGATTAACCTGCCTAAATAAAGTTTGAATGAAAAAAAAAAAAACATGCTTCCATCTGTGTCTGATTCCTGTGGTGCAAACTTGAAGAAAATTTAAAAAAAGAGTCACAAAGTTGACAAAGTCTGAAAAATTCTCACATAGGGAGGTTGTTTTTAAGACGTCACATTCTGAATTATTATATTTAAATAGAACAAGTGTTTCCTCACACCTATCCCTTCTCAAACTCTCAACAATACACGTCTTTTTCTGTACTTCTGACAGCTTGTTTACAGGTATTTTTCTTATTACTCATCAGTTTTGCCTTTATTCAAAGCTGTTTTGAGTTGGACTCTCTCAGCTTCTGCATGTCTTCATCCTAAACATGACCTGACGTGTCACTGTTTCTTCTGCAGCTCAGTTTGCAAAGCAGGAAATACTTCCTGTAATATTTATATTATAAATATTTGGCTTACCGTCATAAACCCAGGTGCATAAATGTCCTACACACAAACTTTATTAAATTTATTCTGCTAGTCTGTTGCAATGGGGATGTGTACATCATCTCATCTCAAGCCAATATAATATTTTGTTTTTATATATTTGACTCTGTGTAACTTCATTCTTTTGAAAAGAACGTGCATTTTTTCTTTATCATTGGCAGATGAGCTTCAGCTCCTCTGATGTTTGAGCATGTGACAGTGGCAGTTATGTTTTGATTATTATTGTTTAATCTGATTTTTGGAAATAAGGGGCAGATATAATAAGATTTATTCTTCTTTCTGCTTCCTTTCATTTTTTTTACATTTTGTACATTATCATTTATGAGATTGTCTTGTATTGTTTCTTTTGTAAAAAAAAATGAACACATTTAATAAACATAAACATAAACATGTTGTCAGCAACTGGTGGGAAATTGGTTCCTGTCCTTCTGGCTGAGACATCTTCATTCACTGGAATTGTTGAGCATGTGGTCCAAACCCCAAATGGACTCAAATGAGAGTCTGTTGGGTCCAAGAAAGATCGGGAAATGAGATGTCTTCATGGCCATTGTGAGGCTATTTTAAGACCAAGGTTTCTGGTTCTTCTCAGCTGCTTTCCCACATTTCTTCCTACAAACTCTGGATTATCGTTGGAACCTTGTTTTTAAGACATTTGAGACTCAAACTAAAGTCGTATACAGTTGTTTTGTTTCATCATCTTTTAACATTGTTATAATATTTATTGTTTAGGTCATTTTACTTTCTGTTTTAAATGTTTGCTTGAGCTGATGTGTAAATGTGTGGTTCAAATGCAATCTGTGTAAAATAAACTTCATGAATTTGTGAATTTAGCCTTTTTAAATTTTCTCTGAGCTTTATTATTATTATTATTATTATTATTATTATTATTATTATTATTATTATTATTATTATTATTATTATTATTTACCCTCTTTTTTGTCAGTTCTCCATTAAGCCAGCAGGTGATGCTACATAACAGGTGATTTCTGCTGTCAGGCTGCAAAAATGATCCTCAACAATCTTTTTTTTTTATTCATCTGAGTACCACAAAGTGCTTTACAACAGATTCAAATTGAGAAAGAAAGAAACAAATACAAAACTAAATTAGTAAATCAATTACTCAATGCTGGAAAAAAGAAGCAAATAAAATAAAAGTAAATAAAAAAGTACAAAAATCAACTGACAAACTAATGAAAAATACAAGTTGTATGTGAATTTAAAAGCAAGCATTCCGCATAATGCCCACATGTCAAAGATTTGATCAAATGTTTTGTATCTGCAGATTTAGGGTTGACTCTCAGCTACAACCATTCTAAACTTTAGCCCAATCCCTGCAAACATTACTAAATTATGAGTATTTTTGTGCCATCTATGGTTGATTACCTGTGGCAGCCATCTTGAAACTAGTTGACACCATAACTATGTAGTAAAGTAAAATAAAGTACTATGTGTTGTCATCATTGTGTGTTCCTATACAATGGCAAAATTAGTTTTCTGCATTTAACCCGTCGCACCTTGGACACACCCACGTGGAGCAGTGGGCGGCTATGTAAGCACCCGGGGAGCAGATGGGGATTAGATGTTTTGCTCAGAGACACCATGACATGTGGGTGTGGCTGGGGATCTATATTATTTGTTTACATCTTGTGTCATGTGTTCAACATAATCCAGTTATTTAACATTCAACAATGGTGTACCACAAGGCTCAATCTTAGGACCCACCCTCTTCAAATGTGATTTGTCTTAACTGTTGCTTGCTGGTAGAGTTTTTTGATGTCTCATTATGTCCTGAAAGACAAAATGTGATATATCTTTTTTGTAATACCACTGATTACCCTCATGGTTCTCCCCTTTTTGTTTTCACATCTGTAACCTTCATCCCGATACGGATGAGAGAGGCCGCACTGATAAGAAAAGCAGCAGCTTACACACGTAGTCCCCTTCAGGATGACTGTGCATACATATTCACACTGTACTGGTGAAAACTTGTGCAATGTCAATAAAGGTACTCTGACTCTGACTTCACAATCTAAGTAATATAGGTCAGCTTATCCCTGATGCATCCTTACATTTCTATGCTGATGACACAGTTGTTCATTGTCGAGCTAAAACAGTTACTAAGGTTTTCCAGCTTTTGCAATCCACCTTTGACATCATCCAGTCAGATTTGTTCCATCTCAAACTTGTCCTAAACATCAACCAAACCAAAGGGATGCTTTTTTTTTTTTTTTTTGGCAAACAGGAAGTCGGTCCCAGCAGTCCTTCCCTCGGTTTTATCTTCAAACGGTGTCCCTGTTGAGTTTATCGATTCCTACAACTCTTTGGGCATCTTGGTCAATTCACATCTCTCTTTTAAGCTTGGAAAATTTGGTACAGAAACTGAAAGTTAAACTGGGTTTATTTTTCAGAAATAGATCCTGTCACACTCTCAAGATGGCCGCGCTCAGACCAGTAGCAGCTTCATGGGCTCCCAGAACATCCCCAGTTTTTAGTAGTTTTAATAGTGTTTTGGTACCTGACTCTGCGCGTTTTTTGCGGGTGAATTATAGCCGAACTGAGCTGTTGAGAATTGGAGCGGATTTACCACAAGGCACAGCTGAAATCAGCAACGAACTCAAATCAGAACTCGGAAGATTGGATCTGCTTAGATCATCTTTCTGGAAGCAGATGCGCGGAGGAAAGAAAAGGAAGCGGTGCTCTCGAGGGAAAAAGCGTGGCTGTCGAGCAGGAATCATGACGAGACTACGAGCAGACGCTAAAACCGGTAAACCCCCGATGCCGGCTTTATTTCTGTCCAACGTGCGCTCGCTCGACAACAAGATGGACCTGCTTCGTCTGAGAGTAACAACGTCGGAGGAGATGAGGAGATGTTCGGTGCTTTGTCTCACGGAAACATGGATCAATGAAGACACTCCTGACTCTGTTTACGAGTTGGATAATAAACTATTTTTCAGAACGGACCGGTGCATCGAGACTACGGGGAAAACGCGAGGTGGAGGCGTCTGCATTTACGTTAACAAAGACTGGTGCACGAACTGTGCCGTTATCAGCAGGATCTGCTCAGCTGCTGTGGAGCTTTTAACAATAAGATGTAGGCCACATTACCTCCCCCGCGACTATTCAGCGATAATAATAAGCAATGTTTACATACCCCCCGATGCTAATGCTAAAGACGCCCAGGAAGAAATTCATGACTTACTCACCTCGCTGCAGTGTAAATATCCTGAGGGGTTTTTCATTGTTTCCGGGGACTTCAATCACGTGGATTTACGTGTCATCCTTCCAACCTTCAATCAGCACGTTTTCACAGAAACACGAGGAAATAAGACATTAGACCAGGTCTACACGAATGTGAAGGGGGCGTACACGGCGAAGCCACGCCCACCGCTCGGGGCTTCCGACCATCGCTCCCTGTTATTGGTCCCTAGACAGCTCCCCCCACTCCGACGTTCGATGCCAGAACAAAGAGTGATCACATCGTGGCGCCAAGATAGTTCCCCCATGCTAAGAGACTGCTTTGAAAACACAAACTGGTCTGTCTTCAAAGAGGCAGCTACGAATGGAAATTCAGTTGACCTGGAACTTTATGCTTCCTCTGTCCTGGGTTACATCAGTACATGTGCTGAAAATGTATCCATAAGAAAGTGTGTTAAATTTTACCCCAATCAAAAACCCTGGCTAAATAAGGATGTCCGCACCCTGCTGGCAGCCAGGGACACTGCATTCAAGTCTAAAGACACTGAGGAGTTGAGAAAGTGCAGGAGAGAACTGGATGATGGCATAAAGAAGGCCAAAGCCGCGTATGCACAGAGGATCGAGGGACAGTTCACCTCACATGATCCACGGAGCATGTGGCAGGGCATCAAATGCTTAACAGACTACAAGGGCAAAAGCAAACAATGCCCCAGGGACCCATCCCTGCCTGATGCCCTCAATAAGTTTTATGCACGTTTTGATGATCCAAACAGACCAACTAGCACCAGACTCACCTCATCACCAGACGAGGAGCACCTCAAAGTGACCGCAGCAGAAGTGAGAGGCAGTCTCAGAAGGATCAACCCTCATAAAGCTACGGGTCCAGACAACATCCCAGGGAAAGTTCTGAAGGAATGTGCGGACCAGCTCTGTGAGGTGCTGGCTGACATCTTCACCACCTCACTTGCACTGGAGTCAGTTCCCACCTGCCTGAAGACTGCCACCATCATCCCAGTCCCAAAAAGCTCCACAGTGACTGGTCTGAATGACTATAGACCGGTGGCCCTCACCCCGATAGTCGCTAAATGTTTTGAGAAACTGGTCATGTCCCACATCAAGACAGCCGTCAACATCAACGAGGACCCTCATCAATATGCATACCGTGAGAACCGATCAACAGAGGACGCCATCTCCTCCGTGGTCCACACTGCTCTCACCCACCTGGATCAGAAGGACTCATACGTGCGTCTGCTCTTTGTGGACTTCACATCTGCCTTCAACACCATGATCCCCCAAACTCTGATAGACAAACTATCCACACTTGGACTAAGCCCCTCTATTTGTAACTGGGTCTTAGACTTCTTAACAAACAGACCACAGTCCGTGAAGATCCACAACTTCTCCTCCTCCACCATCACCCTCAGCACTGGCTCTCCTC
>JBBPBX010023095.1:7978-40835 GCA_038048925.1 Garcialebias charrua | reverse complement strand
ATGTTCCACCTGTTAACCTGTAAGATAAAAAATGGTGCAGGGAAATAGATTTTCCCTTCATTGGTTACACTGCAACATTAAGCATTCATTCAACATTAATTAATCTGCTGAAAAGGGGAGGAATGTAAACCCAGTTATGGTAAGGTTCCTCTGCTTGTCCATCACAGCTGTGGAAACATGTGATTGTAAAGTGCATTTCCCCTTTTCAAATATAAATTATTCACAATTTTATCTTACACGTTCTGTCACAGGGCTGACAGATCATCAGCAGTCCAGATTTGACCTGTAAATGAAAAATAAGAAAAAGTCAGCACTAAATCTATATAAATTACCCCAAACATTCAGAATCTTGTTGAGCAACTACTATCCAACAACCTGTTTTTAGGCACTTATTAAAATGATCTTTTATAACTTTATCAAATGTATAACTGTTTCCAGCTCTCATCACTGTATGAAGAGTTAAAACGTTGATCTAATTAGTTATTTGAAATGGTGTGTTTAACTATACAGTCTGTTTGTTATCTCCCATCCCCTTTTTGAAACAGGAGGCAATCAAAAAACATCCTGTTACAAAGAAAATAATGGAAGCTCATAACACAAACGTCATCTGTACTGCAGGTGGAAATACTACCAGAAAGAAAAAATAAAAACTCAAAACATCCGAACCCAACCAGTAGTATCAGACTTAATACTTCAACCATAAGACACATCACCCCATTTGACACGTCACCACCACTACATCCTATGTCAACACCTCCTTCAACACAACCTCTACTCCATCTCCTCCGCTATCCACACCATAGTAAGAGAGCTTGAACCCTGCTCCAACACCGTGAGCCTTGCTGCCCTTCCACTCGGTCTCCAGGACAAAGAAAACATTTACCTTCCTTCTCTGCATCATGCCAGCAAACTCCCTACCTATGCCTGTCAAAAGGTGAGGAAAAAGAAAAGAAAAAGACAAACACACATCCAAAAAGGAATGCAACAGGTGCCCATACCGAACATGATGGAGAAAATAGAACCAAACTGTACTGCTCTAACGTGAGTACATGAAGGATAAAACAAAAATGTGTATGGTAATCCAACAATCCATGAGAAGTGTGGCTGTGCAGGTCACGTGTCAGTGAGATCAGTTCTGTGTGTCACAATGAAAAGCGTGTACATGTGTGCGTGTGAGATTTTACCATAGCAAAGATAGTATTGATCATTAAACTGAAGTTATGAATCACCACCTGAAGATCACATGGTCAGCTGACACATCAGCCAGGCTGCAAAGTTTGGTAGTGACGTTTCCAGCTTGACTTTCACTTGTCATGAGTTCTCCAGCCCCCATAGGAGATGTCAAGAGTTCAGCAGTGGGTGCAGACCACAGTTCATAGACTTGAGGTGAAACTGGTGCAAAACGTAAAACTCCATGTAACAGTTCAGGCACGAGTCATGACAGCTTGCGGCTTTAGCTGAACATGATGCATGTCGGCAGTTCAGTGCATTTCAGTTCAGTGCAGGTGGTGACAGCTTGCGGCTTTAGCTGAACACAACGCATTTCGACAGTTCAGTGCAGTCCAGTGCAGGTGCTAACAGGAGTTGTTAGCAAAACCTAGCTTCAATGACAGCACAACATGTGATCTGTCCAAGAATGGCGTTCGAAACCACAGAGTCATAATGCAACTAGTCCCTGCTACGGTTGAGGGAACCTAGGTGTATGCAAACGAGTAATGTTGTAGGGTGAGCAATAAAATTGTAAATTGAGAGCTGCATATCTGTGTATAAGTGAAATTACTGTAGAAAGAATTAACTGCTAACCAAACGTCGTCATGGAACACCTGCAACGTTCACTGATTAGATGTCAAGCTGAAATCCTCAGAAAACACCTAAATAAAGTCACCCCCTGCAGTATGTCAGCTGTGTGAAGACTCCCTTCCAGACTCTGTCGAGCAGGTCAGAAGGCCAAGGCAGAACGATCCTGCAGAACAAACAAGCTGCAGTCCTCCAAGAAGAAAAGAAATACACATATAAAAAAAACAAATAAATAAAATAAAACAAACCACCAAAGTCCTCCAAACCACCATTACACAGGCCTTGTTCATTTGTCATTAAACATGACCTGCACCCCACCAGGCTGAAGTGATGAGAACTGGAAACGTAACAATTAATGGCGTGAGATTAACCCTGCATGTACTGTAAATGTTTAAACAACACAAAAAGCCACCTACAGCAGGAAAGACAGCATGTGCCAACATGGTCATGTGAACCTCACCTATAAAAATCTGAAATGTGCCTTTAACACTGAGAGTGAAAAGTACATATCTGCAAAAAATACAGGACTGCATTGTGAGGACAACAGACTGCCACAGAGAGGTCAGCGTGTTTAAAACAAAGGTCACAGCAACAGAAAATAAACAAACCGTGTAATAACCCAACTGTTAACTGGCAATTAACTAACTACTGTACTTTACTCTGGAGTTTTCTTCCAAAGCAGCACTGAAGTACACACCAATAAACAGCAACTTTTACAGTCCCAGCCTGAGCTGATTAAGTTGTAAAACTCCCCGTTATCAGCCGAACCCCTTGAGGCGGACCCACTAGGTCCAAAACCAGAACCAGGAGAAAACTCAGTGAGATTTATATGGATGAAAGAGGCCTCTGTGCCGTGCAGGTTCACAGGCACGTAGGGGAGGGGGTGAGGGAGGAGGGGAGGAGATGTCTCCTTCCCTTCGTGTCAGGCACCAACAGGAGAGTGTTATCTTGTTAGAAGCCATAAATCTGAGTTGTAGCCAGCAGCTTGCATCTGCAAAACTGCTTCGGGCACATCCCCAGACCAGGTTCCTGTCTCCCTGGCTTTTACACTCACAAATGCAATAAATGAGAATAAAAATGAAAGTAAAAAATCTGTCCCTGTTGCCTTGTTTGCGTGTATACAGCACCTTCCGGAGTACAGGTTGCAAGCCTCGAATAAAGAGAGAAAAAAAGCAAAAAAATAATAATAAAAAGATAAGAAAGTTATCTTAAAAATGGGTGCGACCTATACAGTGGAAAATATGGTAATCGACTTTAACGGGGAAGGGGAGGAAAAATGTGACTCTGACAGCGAACACAGTCCCGGCTGTGACCTAATCACACGCACGGCAACCTGTGACCCCGGAGCGGCAACCCACTCTTACGGCAAAACCGTGCGTCGGATGAAAGCCCTGTGACTCGACGGCGACAGATGCCCGGAGTTCACGATGAAGCCTCGACCCCACAGTTTCCCGGAGTCCAAAGGAAAAGTGTCTCCCAGCCGACAGGCCGGAGCTCATAGAAGGGGGATGTGGGGGAAGGGCAAACTTAAGGCACTCGTAAATTATCCCTACGCGTGTGTGGAACTTCTGTGCTTTTCACCTTACTCACATGTACAAGAACCGCAAAAAAATGCACATTCAAATGAAATACCAACAGTAGTTCACATTTTTTTTACTTTTAGCTGCTAACATTATAAACCACTGGCCCACCTGGAGACAAACAGCCCTCAGTCAACAAATAATTTAGTGTGTCCAAACGCAGACGTTTTGTGTTAAGAGGAATTCTGCTCACCTCTGTGAATCACCGGTTGTTGACTGCGCGCGTGCTCGTCTCTGTCGGCGGTGGGGGGGGGGAACCCTCCAAATCATCTCTCGTTTCAGACGAAACTGCAAACCTCTCAGCGTCGGTGGTCACCAAATTGTTGCGAATTCAAAAGGTTGAAGGAAGCTCTGAAACGAATGTGCAAATTTTATGCAGATTTATTGTACATATAAGAATAAACCTTACAGCGACCAACAGACCTGACTCCAGCACAGTCCAACACACACATCTTCAAAGGCAGGGCCACGGTTATAAAACCCTGGATGTCGTCACCGCCTCCTTGGACCCTGGAACCGCCTTGGACTGCTTCAGGACCGCCCTGGAACCACCTACACTACCACGTGACCCTCCTGTCAACAATCTATCAGCTTCAATGTAAACATCAAATGTTATGTCTGTTGTATGTGCAGGCGTGTAACTGTTCCCTAGTGAAAACAAAGCCCGAGAGAAAAACGTTCTGCCTAGTGTCACATTTCACATTATAAGGCAGAATTAAGTGAATACAAATAATGGAACATAATGGGTGTAATGTAATACAGATAGAAATATATTTCAGCACAAAAGTCAAACAAGTAATTATAAACACAATATTTGGTATAAGAAATAAAACAAATGTGTAGTCTCATGAAGGCACAAAACACAAACAAGCAATTGTGGTGTGTTGGTGAGGTATGTGGCCTCATCTCTCTCTCACCCAGTAGGAGGAGCCAGCGAGGTGCTCCCCAGGTTTTGCCAGGTGAAGAAGAAGAAGTGTTCGTGTGTAAATTCATTCATTCTGTTTCTGGTTTTGACGCTCAAAGGATTAAAGGCAACTGCTTGCAGATCAGTTTGTTTCTCCTTCTTCACACGCTACAGTTGGTGACCTGACGTGAAATATGTCAGAACCAAACGAGGATGTTGTTTCTTCTTCGGACCCCGCAGCCGCAACGTCTGCCCAGCTGTTGCAGCCGACCCCAACTGACTCTGTTTCCGTAGCGAGTGTTAAGCTCCCGGAGTTCTGGCAGAGTGACCCGGTTTCGTGGTTCCAGCACATCGAGGCACTCTTTCGCCTCCGAGGCGTGAACGCAGATGAAACCAGGTACTTCTTGGTCGTGTCAGCTCTGGATATGCAGTCAACCCGCAAAGCCATGCCGCTGCTGCGCGACCCGCCGCACGTGGACAAATATGGCGCCCTCAAAGAGTTTCTGCTTCGAAGGTACACTTTGACTTCAACTGAGAGGGCTGATAAACTGCTATCGCTGCCGGGTTTGGGTGACGGCACGGCTGTGAACATGATGGACAAAATGCTGTCGCTACTTGGTTCAGACGACGGGGGTTTCCTTTTCCCTCACATTTTCCTGCGCCAGCTTCCGTCGCAAGTGAGGGCTACTTTGGCCAATTCCCCTTGTTTATCTACCGGTGATTACCGGGGTTTGGCGGAGGAGGCGGACCGGGTCCTGCTGGCTACCAGACGGTTCGCGGTGCAGAGTACATCGGTGGAGCCGGAGCAGACGGTGGAGATGGAGGAGCCAGCGGCGGTTTCAGCTGTTGGCGCGCGAACTCGGCGGGGGAGCTCCCTTTGTTTCTACCACCGGAGGTTCGCAAACAAAGCTAAGCGCTGCATCCCACCATGTGCATGGGTGTCGGGAAACGAGGAAGCCGGCGCTCAGTAGCAGCTGTGGGCGCTGGCGAGCGAGGTGAGCTGCTCTTCGTCACAGACTCCCTGTCAGGACGTCGTTTTCTGGTTGACTCTGGTTCACAGAAGAGTTTGGTCCACCCTGTTGGACCTGAATTAGCAAGCCGAGGCAGTGGCCCACTGCTAACTGCTGCTAACGGTTCTCCCATTGGAACTTTTGGCACTAGACGGGCAACAGTTTCTTTCCATGGTCGTGAGTTCGAGTGGGACTTTGTTGTTGCCTCAGTGACTGTTCCTATTATCGGGGCAGATTTTTTATGTGCTCATGGACTGTTAGTAGATGTTGCTAACCGCAGACTTATTGACGCTGTAACTTTTGCAACTTTCCCATGTGTATCTGGGGGGGCTGGGCCGCTAACTCATGCTAATGTTTTAGTTTCAGGAGATGTTTTTCAAGGTTTGTTGGCAGAATTCCCCTCTCTAACTACACCTGCTTTTTCCTCTTCAGAAACTAAACACGGGGTCGAGCATTTCATCCCTACTACGGGACCGCCCGTTTTCGCACGTGCACGCCGCCTCGACGCTGTTAAACTGGCCATGGCTAAAGAGGAGTTTGGTACGATGGAGAGGTTGGGTATTGTTAGACGCTCTAACAGCCCGTCAGTGGCGGACTTAGACATTTTGGGGCCCCAGGCAAACCTTTGTAAAGGGGCCCTCCCCCAAGTCAGCCTAAATGTACCATTAGGCCCTGCCCTGAAGGTCAAAGATTTTCATGTTCATAGTCTAATACTGGGAACTAGCGTGAGATCGATAGGCGGATAGGTGCAGCATCCACAGTGAAGCGGGTGCTGTACCGGTCTGTCGTGGTGAAGAGAGAGCTGAGTCAAAAGGCAAAGCTCTCAATTTACCGATCGATCTACGTTCCCACCCTCATCTATGGTCATGAGCTTTGGGTTATGACCGAAAGAACGAGATCTCGGATACAAGCGGCTGAAATGAGTTTTCTCCGCAGGGTGTCTGGACTCTCCCTTAGAGATAGGGTGAGAAGCTCAGTCATCCGGGAGGGACTCGGAGTAGAGCCGCTGCTTCTCCACATCGAGAGGAGCCAGTTGAGGTGGCTCGGGCATCTGGTTAGGATGCCTCCTGGACGCCTCCCTGGTGAGGTGTTCCGGGCATGTCCCACCGGGAGGAGACCCAGAGGAAGACCCAGGACACGCTGGAGGGACTATGTTTCTCGGCTGGCCTGGGAACGCCTTGGGATTCCCCCAGAGGAGCTGCTCCAAGTGGCTGGGGAGAGGGAAGTCTGGGCCTCCCTACTTAGGCTGCTACCCCCGCGACCCGACCCCGGATAAGAGGAAGAAAATGGATGGATGGATGTTTTATTATTGCAATAAAAGGCTCTAAATCAAGTCTTACACCAAAATTCAACAACACTAAATAAACACAAACAAATAGAGAGGGTAGATGTGAGCAATACAGTAGAAATATATTTTCCTAAATTATAAGATTTTCACAACTTTAATTCTTTTAACGTTATATTACATATTCTGTAACAGGGAACAGTTGTTAGATCAATGTGAAAAAGTGAGTGTGTGTAGTTGAGATGTGGTACTTTGAGATGAATTCACACACTGGCTTGATATGAACAGCAAGATGTCCAGGCATGAGACACTTTTTACAGCATTAAGTGATCATGAATTACCTTGATTATTCAGCTGGACTTCTATGAAAGTTGTCTTCTGTCTTGTTTCTGGTCTTTAATGATGCATGTTTAAAGACTGCATCTGAAAAAAACAACAAATATGTTAGTGTTGGAGGAAATAAAAGAAAAAATAAGACATTATTACATTTAACACATGTGAAGGCTCTCATTTATCCAAGTTTCCATAATTAAGACTGAAAGTTTTGACTTCTTTTTAAACCTTAAAACTTACACAGACTGTAAGACGTACTGTAAACTAAATGACTCAAATAATGTCACAGATTTTCCCACCTGGATTATTGAGCATGCATCAGGGAATGTCACTTTTCATTTATATCAATTTTTACATTTTAGATAACATTTTAATTTAGCAATCCTAGCCTTTTGATTCTGTTGTTTTAAACTAACAGTGGCATTTCTGTCCAAAGCAAACCTGTCATTATTAAAAAACACATTTTTGCATTACTCTGAAAGCTATAAGTTGTGCTTTATAATGTATTTAATGGAGGGACTATGGACCAAATAACAAAACAATGATAGTCTGATGAAGTTTTAACAGTCAAATATTTTGTAAAATGGTTGAGAATTTTTTTTTATAGATAACTGTGGAATATTTTAGATCTATTCTATTCAATGTAAAGTCCGAATAATTTAATAATACTGTATACTAAGCAAGCAGGGCAGAGAGCTAAAGTAGGTAAAATATATAATCCCCTCTCTCCTACTTAAGTCAGAAGATTTAGGTCGAATATCTTTTAATATTTTGATACAGAAAGAAAACGTGAAAATAGTGGTTGTCTCAGCTGATTACTGTTAGGATTTCTTTTACCCAACCTACAAAATAATTTCTAAAACTCGTACCTCATCATCTTGCTGTGAATCCTCGTCTTTATCTTCATCTTGAGTCACTGCCTCGGCGCCATTGACTTCCTCCTGGATCCTGATGTCCGGTGTCCCATGCAATCTTCACAGAACACCGGCGGCGGTTCCGCCACACTTTTAAATGGGCCGCTGCCGCTCGTGACCGTCATTAGCAGTTGATGAAGTTTTAGAATTCGACCCATTAAAAAAGGTTGTCACTTTCGGTAGTGAAGAAACATACGTTATTGTTTTTTGACGCTTTTTACGTTTTTCAGCTCCGCTTTTCTGTCTCCTGTCTCCCGCTTCCTTCTCACTCAAACAGCAGGCGAGCATACAGCACTTCCTGGATTAGTGGGTGACGTCATGACGCATGACGGAATAGTCCATTTTAGTAGGGGGGTACAGAACTCAACCGTTTTTTCTGTTGCGTTTTTAAAGATAGTTTTCATCGTAACTATAATTATTTTTATGTTAAACGTACATTAACAAGCAGGAGCAATGTTAGGGATGTAGGTGACGGCTGGGGCCTCTGCTTATTGGCGGCCCATGCTCATTGGCGGTCCCAGGCAGCGGCCTCATTCGCCTTAATGGTAGATCCGCCACTGAGCCCGTGGGCCTCCCCCCTTCACATGGTACCAAAAGCAGACGAGTCGTGGCGCCCATGTGGCGATTTTCGCCGTTTAAATAACGTGACGACGCCTGATCGCTACCCCATTCCGCACATTCAGGACTTTTCTGTTCGGTTGTCGGGTGCTTCCATTTTTTCTAAGGTGGATCTGGTGCGCGGCTACCATCAAGTCCCAGTGCAGTCCAGCGATGTACCTAAAACTGCAGTAATCACCCCCTTTGGGCTTTTTGAGTTCCTCCGCATGCCGTTTGGACTAAAGGGGGCAGCACAGACTTTTCAAAGGCTGATGGACTCCGTGTTACGTGGCCTCGATTTTGTGTTTGTCTATCTGGACGACATTTTGGTGGCCAGCTCGTCAACCGAGGAGCACCTGTTGCACCTGAAAGAAATTTTTCAGCGCTTGGATGCACATGGCTTGATCATTAATCCGGTTAAGTGCCAGTTTGGTTTACCGGTGATCGATTTTTTAGGTCATCGAATTTCCGCGCAGGGTGCAGTTCCATTGCCTGCCAAGGTGCAGGCGGTGGCAGAGTTCCCACGTCCTCTGGTGGTTAAAAAGTTGCAGGAGTTTTTGGGCATGGTGAACTTTTACAACAGGTTCATTCCCAATGCAGCCCATCTCCTGCAGCCTCTCTACGAGGCCCTGCGCTCGAGGAAGGCGACTGACACAGTGGTTTGGACCCCGGACCGGATCACTGCTTTTGATGGTGCTAAGTCCGCGTTAGCTAGTGCGGCACTCCTAGCCCATCCAGATTCAGAGGCCCCGATTGCGTTGACAACTGATGCTTCGGATATAGCTGTGGGGGCCGTTGTAGAGCAACGCGTTGGCGACGCATGGCAGCCGTTGGCATTTTTCAGCCGTAAATTGCGGGACTGCGAGCGCAAGTACAGCGTTTTTGACCGCGAGTTGTTGGCGCTATTCTTAGCTACACGGCATTTTCGTTTTTTGCTGGAGGGTCGTTCATTTACGGCTTATGTGGACCACAAACCACTCACGTTTGCAATGTCTAAAGTTTCGGAGCCCTGGTCAGCACGTCAGCAACGGCACTTGGCGGCCATTTCAGAGTTTACAACGGACGTCCGCCATGTGGCTGGAAAATCCAACTCAGTGGCAGACTGTCTGTCACGGGTGCTCGTTTGTCCTGTGCTCCTCGGGGTAGATTTTTCTGCCATGGCCGCTGACCAACCGGGAGACGCTGATATAACTGCCCTTCGTGCCGGCGTTTCAGGGCTTAAGCTAGAGGAGGTCAAATTGGGAGAGGGCGGTCCTTTGATCCTGTGTGACGTTTCCACAGGCCGGACACGCCCAGTGGTTCCATCAGGTTGGCGCCGCCGCATTTTTGACTCTGTTCACTCTCTCTCGCACCCAGGTGTGCGCGCGTCTGTGAAACTAGTCAGCGCACGTTTTGTGTGGCCTGGTTTACGCAGAGAGGTGAGGAGTTGGGCAGCGGCTTGCGTGGCTTGTCAGCGTGCCAAGGTGCACCGGCACACTAAGGCACCACTGGAACCATTTCCCATTCCAGCCAAGCGTTTTGACCACGTGCATGTGGACTTAGTTGGTCCCCTGCCCCCATCACGGGGTTTCACACACCTGCTTACAGTGGTCGACCGCACAACCAGGTGGCCGGAGGTCGTTCCTCTTTCTTCCACAACTACCTCCGACGTGGCTGGTGCGTTCCTCTCCACTTGGGTTGCCCGTTTTGGTGTGCCCTCGGACATCACTTCAGACAGAGGTCCCCAGTTTATTTCAGGGCTCTGGTCCGAGATGGCGCGCTCCTTGGGGGTGCAGGTGCATCGCACTACCGCCTACCACCCTCAGGCTAACGGGTTGGTTGAACGTTTCCATCGGTCTCTTAAGGCGGCGTTACGTGCTGCGCTAACAGACGTTGGCTGGGTGGAGCGTTTGCCGTGGGTGCTGCTTGGGTTGCGATCAGCTCCTAAGGAGGACCTCAACGCTTCATCAGCCGAGTTGGTTTTTGGTCAGCCTTTACGAATCCCAGGGGAGTTTTTGTTAGACGCTGCCGCTCCACGGTTCCCCGAAGCGGTGGACCCCTATTCGCAGAGTGGTCTTTTGGTTCCGGGTCCTGTGCACCATTGTTTCCCGCAGGCGTTTGTGCCCACTGCACTCCAGTCTGCCCGTTTTGTTTTTGTGCGACGTGACGCCCACCGTTCGCCCCTCCAGCCTCCGTATGACGGGCCGTTTCGGGTGCTCGAAAGGGGCGCGAAAAGTTTTGTTTTAGACATGGGTGGGCGTAGAGAGCTGGTTACAGTGGACCGCCTGAAGCCAGCCTATGTGTTGGTTGATGATGAGGTGTTGCCGGCTCAGGTTCCTAGACGCGGCCGCCCTCCTGCTCGACCCCATCTTCCGTTTTCTCCCCCCAACTGTGTTCCTCCCCCTGTGGCACAAAATGTTGTTCCTGCACGGGTGCCAGCCGTTTCTCCGCCCCCGAGTCGACGCAGTCGGTTCGGCAGGTTGATTAGGGCCCCTGTGAGAGACTGATATGTTTTGTATTTGCCCTTCTGGGTGTTCGGGGGGGGGGCTGTGTGGTGTGTTGGTGAGGTATGTGGCCTCATCTCTCTCTCACCCAGTAGGAGGAGCCAGCGAGGTGCTCCCCAGGTTTTGCCAGGTGAAGAAGAAGAAGTGTTCGTGTGTAAATTCATTCATTCTGTTTCTGGTTTTGACGCTCGAAGGATTAAAGGCAACTGCTTGCAGATCAGTTTGTTTCTCCTTCTTCACACGCTACACAATTATAAAACAACATTTGTTGTAAGTAATATAAGAAATGCATAGTTACATACGGTAATGTATATATATTTTTTAAAAATGTAAGAAGTTAAAAAATAGCTATTCAAAAACAACATATTTACATGAAAACTAGATTGATCTAACTACATAAAGATTTTGGTATATGTGTTGCTGTGGTGCACAACTACTTGTAAACAAGTGTTTTGTGTCATATTATTTACATTGTGCAAAGTTCACGTGTGAAAAGGCTCCCTGTGAGTTCTGGCAGAATTATTTCAATGAAGTATTGCTTTGACTTTATGATAATATCATGCCTAAGTTTCTGATCTACTGTGATTCTCTGAATGTTGACATCAGCTTATGTCCAAACAACAAAATCACAGTAAGATCTGTTTGTGGCTAGAAGTTGTGTCTGAACCTGGTACATGTATTGATGTTGAGTTTTCAGCTGCCCATCACTGTCCAAAAAATCCAAACAATCCAAATTTCCCTTAACAGTTGTTGCTCTTATGCAAAACGGACATTTACATTCTACCACACCTTCCCCACAGCAGTCGCAGGACACAAACGCATCGGGGCTGCTCCAATGTGAGGACACTGAGGAAATGACCAGCCCACATTTTTGCACATTTAGACGGCTGTGCTCAGACGAAACAGACTTTATGTACTCGTCCAGAGCTGCTCGTTCGTGTTCACATCCCCACCTTGTCGCTTCTGTAGAAAATTGTTTTTTCCCACCGCATGAACATGTCCATCTCTGCGTCGGTTGCATCAGGACATGAGGGTGTCTTCAGTGCTGAACTAGTGTGTTGTTCTGCCTCACCGCCATTCACCATGTATTCAAAACGTTTTTTCTTCATGGCTGGGGAGGTGAAGTCGATGTCACGGACTTTAGCATATTTCACCTTATCCAGAGCAGATGGTACCGGCCATGATGCCTTCTTCTGTGTCACAGTCATGGCTGCGTTGGCTCGGTAGGTGCTGTCGACCCAGTATAACAGGGCTCCAACATGACTGCAGACCTCCCCTAGTCCAGCCATGCAGTCACAGTGGGCAGAATCCACAACTCCATCCTTGCAGCAAATTATCCACGGCCGAAGCAGAGTTTCGTTCATCCTCTGTGAATGACGCACCTAAGAACAGAATGTTACATATATTGATGAAAATTTATTAGAATCACTTTTGCTTAAGTGTTTTTTTTTTAAACTAAATAAATTGTGTGAAGAGTATGGGCAGATGTAATAATATTCCTTCTTCTTTCAGCTCCTTTCCTATTAAATTGTTAGTATTTTATTTTAAATTGTTAAGAGATTTTTTTCTTGTAGTTTTTCTTGTTTTCCTTTTAAAATGAATACATAAATTAATTAAAAATAAGCTGGATTTAGCCTATGGATAACAGAAAAATTTGATACAAACTCTTTATGAGGAAGTCTCACAAAATAGAAAATACATGCTAATGCAAATATACATGCTAATGCAAATATTTCTTTTGGGACATATTAGTGGTATACAGTATATCACTTAAGACAGTACATTTATTTTTGTTGTTACCAAAAAGTCTAGTTCCAAAGCCAGTCATAGGTAAAATTAATAACATTTTAGTAGTAATGTGACTTTATGACTTATGACATAGTACATTTATTTGTGTTGTTACCACAAAGGCTAGTACCAAAGCCAGTCATAGGTAAAATTAATAATATTGAAGTAAAATTAATAATATTGAAGTAGTAATGTGAAAATTTGTAGCATTGGTTACTGCTATGTTTAAGCTAGCGCATGTTTAGGCTAACCTAATGTATCTGCAGTCTATGAGTAACATCTACCTGTATAGTATTGTAATTACTCTGCCAGTCATAGGTAAAATAAATAAGATTATAGTAGGTATGTGACCGTTTAACGTTTCCAATGGTTAGCGATGTTTACTGCTATGTTTAAGCTAGCGCATGTTTAGGCTAACCTAATGTAGCTTTTAGCTGCAGTCTATGAGGGATATCTACCAGTATAATATTGTAATTACTTACTCTGCCAGTCACCACAACTTTGTTATTAACATGAAGCGTCCGGACGTCCTTCACAAATCCACTGAAGCACTGATTATATGCGTCCATGGCTTTTAGGCCACGAAGCTCCTCTGTTGTGTAGTCGCTCCTCGTGTTAACTAAATAATCAAGGATGTCAAAATACGTGATCGGTGGCAACTTGTCCGCGTCGTCCGACATCTTTTCTTTCTCCACCTGATACGGGTCAACTCCAACGACTGCTATTTTTTGCATATACCTTTTTCTTGCGCCTTGCTCAAGAGTATCCATATAATTTGCTCTGGTTGTTCGCGTCTGCTTGTTCGCCATCTTGGTCATCTTTTCCGCCTTCAGATGTGGTGCGGAAGCCGGTATGGGGGCATGTCTGGGAACTATGTATTAACGTTATTTAAATTAATACAAATTAATTGTTAATTTGTAAGATGATACTGTAACTGTTGACAGTTGGAATAAAGTTTGGGGGACTAAATATTTTTCAGTTTAGAAATCAAGTCTTTTTCTAAACAGCTTTGTTTGACTTTGTCCACACTCATAACCCATACAATGAAGTAAAAAAAAATCTGAGGTGGGGCCAATCAGATGGCTGGGGGGGCACAGGCCCCCACTAGCTCCACCACTGCATTGCAGACGGTTCTTTGTATAAAGAAATAAAGCATCAAGTTACAGTATTTTACTCATTGTACTCCAGTGTTCACATATTTGCAAAAGAAATGACAGGAAAACAGTAAAATCTTATCATTTTTGTTGTTTGTATAACCAATAAAATTCAGTTTGATGTCAGTTTTGGTCAAAGCTTGAAAGAGCTATTGCAGAAGGACCAAAGAGCCACATGTGGCTCCAGAGCTGCAGGTTGCAAACCCCTGCTCTAGACACATTTGTATATTATATCTGGGCCTTCCTGAAAGCAGAGTTGGAATGTCTAAACTACCCCCCATCTTACAATGCTGTTGTTGCTGGTAGGGTGTGAACGATCCATTGTTAGGCTGATGGTCCTCCATGTGAGCGCAGCTGCTGGTAGCAACAAAATGGTTGACCCACTATGAGAAGATCCTATTTTGTATTTCTAAGCTAAATATGCCTCCTCAGACTGAAGACTTCTTTCTGATGAAAGATAAAACATTTCTACAAGATTTTTGTTTTATTAGGCCCGAGCAGCTAAGCGTTGCGAAGGCCTATTGTAATTGCAGTGTTTATTATTATTAGGCCCGAGCAGCTAAGCGCTGCGAAGGCCTATTGTAATTGTAGTGTTTATTATTTATTTAAAAAAAATTTATTATGTAGGAGGCGGTGAAGAGACGACACAGAAGACGGGATGTAGATCTTCACTTTAATCAACTCCTACTAAACTGGCGGGAAAACACCCAACACCGCCTTATATATCCAATACAACATCCGGTCCTCTGGACCTTTCACAATAAAACATCCTGTAACGCCTTCGGTCCACTGGGTGTGAGTAGAGCCCCCTAGTGGTCCACCACACACGCCCCCCCAGAACACCCAGTAAGGTCCATCACTAGTCCAGCATTTTAGGTTTGATCAAACGACCAGAACGGCTGAACCTGGGCCCTGCAGAACCAGTCTGATGAAGCGGAGGGCTACGAGGAGGGCCTGCAGAAGATTCGGGCTCCAATGGACGTTGAGAGTCTCTGGAAGAAGGACCGCAGTCCGTTAGCAATGTGGATGGAGGTCTGCCCCTGCGAGGAGCCTGGGCCGTAACAACCTGATCATCTGACATAACATGAGCTGGTTTAAGCCTATCGATACAGACAGTCTCAGTACGACCCCCTAAATCTAAAAGGAAATGTTTCGGAACCCGAAACGGTCCGTCATACAAAGGCTGTAGTGGTGTCTTGTGTGCATTGTGTTTGACAAAAACAAATTTAGAGGACTCCAGACTCTTAGGGACAAACGACTGCGGTAAACAATGGTGTACCGGGCCGGGGACACGAAAAGGGGCCTCCTGAGATGAAAAATGTAGCAACGGTGGGGCGAACTGTGGTGAGGGTACCTCAGGTAAAAACTCACCGGGGACGCGCACAGGCTGACCGAAAACCAGTTCAGCCGGGGAAGAGCTCAGGTCCTCTTTGGTTGCGGTACGTAAACCCAACAAAACCCAGGGAAGACGGTCAATCCAGTTGTCACCGGTCAATGCAGCGCGCAGTGCGGCTTTCAATGACCTGTGAAACCGTTCACACAAACCATTAGCTTGGGGGTTGTAAGCGGTGGTCCTGTGAACGTTAGTCCCCAGACCCTTGGCCATGGTAGACCAAAGTTCAGAAACAAACTGCGGGCCCCTGTCCGATGTAATGTCTGAAGGGGGGCCAAAACGCGCCACCCAGGTAGACAAAAATGCCCGGGCCACCACTGCAGATGTCGTGGATGTCAGAGGAACCACCTCAGGCCACCTGGTGGTCCGGTCTATCATAGTCAGCAGATGAGTAAAACCTTGTGATGGAGGCAGAGGGCCTACCAGGTCTACGTGCACATGATCAAACCGCCGACCTGGGATGGAGAAGGGTTCCAAAGGTGCTTTGGTGTGCCTGTTAACCTTAGCGCGCTGGCATGGGACACACGCTGCTGCCCACTCCTTAACTGCTTTACGCAGACCGGGCCAAACAAACTTTGAACTGACCAGTTTCACCGAGGCTCTAACACCTGGGTGAGAAAGGGAATGTAAGGAGTCAAAAACGCGGCGTCGCCATGAAACTGGAACCAGAGGGCGGGGCCTGCCAGTAGAAACATCACAGAGCAGGAGAGGACCTCCGTCATTCACCTGCCGTTCCTCCAACTCGAGGCCTGTGGGCCCGGACTGGAGCTCGAGTATTTCTGCGTCGCTACGTTGGTCCGCAGCCATAGCAGAAAAATCGATGCCAACGTATACGGGAGAGATCAGCACCCGGGAGAGACAGTCGGCCACCACGTTGGATTTTCCAGCCACATGCTGAATGTCTGTAGTAAATTCAGACACCGCTGCGAGGTGGCGTTGCTGGCGAGCAGACCAGGGGTCAGAAATTTTTGACATCGCAAACACCAAGGGTTTGTGGTCAACATATGCAGTGAACCGGCGGCCCTCCAGGAAAAACCTGAAATGGCGTGTGGCCAGGTAAAGCGCCAGCAACTCTCTGTCAAAAACACTGTATTTCAGCTCATTGTCCCGCAGCGTACGGCTGAAAAATGCAAGCGGCTGCCAAACCCCGGAAACCTGCTGTTCTAACACAGCCCCCACCGCAACATCAGATGCGTCGGTTGTTAAAGCTATTTGCGCCGCTGGGGATGGATGGGCCAAAAGGGCAGCAGTGGCCAGTGCAGCTTTAGCATCACCAAATGCCTGTAGGCGTTCTGGTGTCCAGTCCACGCTGTCGTTGGGCTTTTTCTTTTTCAGCGCTCCATAGAGCGGACGCAGCAGTTGTGCTGCCCTGGGGAGGAAACGGTTATAGAAGTTAACCATTCCCAAAAATTCTTGTAGCGCTTTAACAGACTGGGGCTGTGGGAAATCGGACACCGCCTGCACTTTGTTTGGTAATGGGACAGCACCACTTGCAGAAATGCGGTGGCCCAAAAAGTCAATGACTGGCAGCCCAAACTGGCATTTCGCTGTATTTACAATCAGGCCATGTGCTGCCAGGCGCTGAAAAACCTCACGGAGGTGGGACATGTGCTGCTCAGCCGAGCTGCTAGCCACCAGGACGTCATCCAGGTACACAAATACGAAGGACAGACCCCTTAGGACTGAATCCATCAACCGCTGAAATGTTTGTGCTGCACCTTTAAGACCAAAAGGCATGCGCAAAAACTCAAACAGGCCGAAAGGCGTGATAACAGCGGTCTTAGGGACATCCTCCACATGCACAGGAACCTGGTGGTACCCCCGTACTAAATCTACTTTAGAAAAAATGGAGGTCCCAGCCAGGTCCATCCATCCATCCATTTTCTTCCGCTTATCCGGGGTCGGGTCGCAGGGTAGCAGCCTAAGTAGGGAGGCCCAGACTTCCCTCTCCCCAGCCACTTGGAGCAGCTCCTCTGGGGGAATCCCAAGGCGTTCCCAGGCCAGCCGAGAAACATAGTCCCTCCAGCGTATCCTGGGTCTTCCTCTGGGTCTCCTCCCGGTGGGACATGCCCGGAACACCTCACCAGGGAGGCGTCCAGGAGGCATCCTAACCAGATGCCCGAGCCACCTCAACTGGCTCCTCTCGATGTGGAGAAGCAGCGGCTCTACTCCGAGTCCCTCCCGGATGACTGAGCTTCTCACCCTATCTCTAAGGGAGAGTCCAGCCACCCTGCGGAGAAAACTCATTTCAGCCGCTTGTATCCGAGATCTTGTTCTTTCGGTCATAACCCAAAGCTCATGACCATAGATGAGGGTGGGAACGTAGATCGATCGGTAAATTGAGAGCTTTGCCTTTTGACTCAGCTCTCTCTTCACCACGACAGACCGGTACAGCGCCCGCTTCACTGCGGACGCTGCACCTGCGTGCAGCTGCGTCCCAGCCAGGTGCACTTAAAAATCCTGGATGTGGGGGATGGGATAACGATCGTTCTCTGTGATGTTATTAAGGCGGCGGAAATCCCCACATGGATGCCATTTGCCATCTGCTTTGGGCACCATGTGCAGGGGGGAGGCCCATGGACTGTTTGAGCGTTGCACGATGCCTAAATGCTCCATGTTAGCAAACTCTTCCTGTGCTATTGCTAGCTTAGTAGCATTGAGGCGGCGTGCACGTGCGAACACCGGGAGGCCCGTTGTGGGAATATAATGTTCTGTGTTGTGTTTGTGTTTGCAAAATCAGGAACAGTCAGCGAGGGGAATTCAGAAACGCTGAAACACATTACCCGAAGCTAAAAAGTTAGCATGCATTAAAGGCCCAGCTCCTCGCGTCGCACAAGGCAGTGACGAAAAAGACACAGCGTCGATTAAACGTCTGTTAGCGACATCAACAAGGAGCCCGTGAGCAAAAAAGAAAATCAGCCCCTAAAATAGGGACTGAGCTAGCAGCTACCACAAAGTTCCACTGGAAGTCCCGTTCATGGAAACACACAGTCACCAACCTTTCGCCAAATGTCTTGATGGTAAAGCCGTTAGCCGCCGTTAGCTACGGCCCGCAGCCTTCGGCCAACCTGTCGGAGCCAATCGGGGGAACGAGGCTCTTCTGCGAACCAGAGTCCACCAGGAACCGCCTCCCCGACCTCGAGTCTTCGATGAAAAGCAGCCTTTCCTTGTCGCCAACGGCCGCTGGCGTTCTCGTTTCCCTGCGGCTTGAAGCTGCACGGTGGGACGCATCGTCGTGCTTTGGCACCAAAGCGCTGGTGGTAGAAACAAAAGGTGGCTCCTGACCGCCTGCGGGAAACAACGCCTGCTATCACTGATGGCTCGTCCGGCGCTGGGGGCGTTGCTTGAAGCTCGGGCGCTGCTGGGGATCCGGGGAACGCCGCCTGGACCGCAAAGGTCCTCGCAGCCAGCAAGATGCGGTCGGCTTCGTCGGCAAGCGAGCGGTAATCCTTCTGCTGCAGAAACGGGGAGTTGGCCAGGGCGGTGCGCACTGGAGCCAGGAGTTGGCGGAGGAAAAGGTGGAGAAAGAGAAACTCACAGTCTGCTGATCCCCTCAAAGACAACATGCCTTCCATGAGCTCAAGAGCTGTGCCATCGCCCAAACCGGAGAGGGAAAAAAGTTTCTCAGCGCGTTCCGCATCTGAAAGTGAGTAACGCCGCAGAAGGAGCTGCTTGAGGGTGTCGTACTTTTCTTGTGCAGGAGGGTCCTGGAGCAGGCTCATTACCCGCTGGGTGGACAATGGGTCCAGCGAAGCGACCACATGGTGGTATTTGGTGTCTGCAGAAATCCCGCGAAGAGCGAACTGTGATTCGATGTGGGCGAACCACGACTGAGGGACGTGCAGCCAGAAGTCGGGGATTTTAACGGCCACCACAAAAGCGAGCGGGGCCGCCGGTGGAGGTTCCACAACCGCGGACAGCTGAAGAGAGCTGGCTGGACCTTCAGATGTCGACATATTCAGTTCACGAGGGTCATCAGTGTAAGAGGCGGTGAAGAGACGACACAGAAGACGGGATGTAGATCTTCACTTTAATCAACTCCTACTAAACTGGCGGGAAAACACCCAACACCGCCTTATATATCCAATACAACATCCAGTCCTCTGGACCTTTCACAATAAAACATCCTGTAACGCCTTCGGTCCATTGGGTGTGAGTAGAGCCCCCAGTGGTCCACCACAATTACTATTTTTATTCTTCCTCCCAATGAAGTGGCCTTTTGGGTGCTTTATCATATACAAAAACTCACCAAATTTTGCGGACTCGTCAGGACTGGTGAAAAATTACGTATTTTGGGGGCGTGGAAAAAATCGCCACAGAATCTGCTCAAGAGCGCCACCTAGACATTTTCAAAATACCCTCTGCATTGACATTAGTTTGACGTAGAATCATGAAATTTAGTACAATTGTCCAACTCACCAAGATGTACAGAATACCCTCTGGCACCAACATTGTACGATAAATGGTAAGGCAGCCATTTTGGAACGATTACCTAATTTTCACACCTTTTTGGCCGTTTACAACCTCCGCATTTGAACAAATTCCTCCTATGGATTTCGCTCGATCAGGTTCAAACTTGGCCAGTTTCTTCATAAGGCACGGGAGAACAAACCTTATCAAAACGGTTCATTTTCATGCATGCTAAAGGGGGATGTGGATCAGTGATTGACGCACATCCGGTCCCTTGCAATACTGAATGGTCAAATCATGACATCACTTAAGCCACGCCCCCTGACAACAGGAAGTGTAAAGTTTTACGTTGAACGGTCCATACCGGACCCGTTGCCTAATCAGCGTGACATTGTGTCCAGTGACCGAAGACATGTTGGTGTAACAAGCTTTCTAGTACTGATCGTTTTAGGTGGAGCATGTGAGCGTAGCGGCGTGGCGAAGTAAGACGTAACGCCGTCACCATACGTTTAGTTCTAAAATTCACAGATTTTATCCGAGGAGTACCAACATCAGTATGATCACTGCCCACCCCTTGAACAGGAGTCTATGCTAATTAGCCAATAGCCTCCACAGCGCCCCCTAGAATTTTTTAAAAACATTAGCCCCAAGCCATTTTTGGCCCGATAATTCTGAAACTTAGTGAATATCTGAAACTCAGTGTATATATGTATCTTCTCAGGATCTACAAAAAACTCTCTTGGAGCACTGGTCCAAAACAAACAGGAAGTCGGCTATTTTGGGTCAACGGGTCATTTTCTGGCGTTTTGAAATGCACATTTGAATGAACTCCTCTTAGGGATTTTGAAGGATTGCCTTCAAACTTGGTTAATATACCCTTAACACATTGGACAGTAAAAGTTGGCAAAAGCTTGCGTTTTCGTTTATGCTAAAGGGGCGTGGCAAGGCCTCAAACTTGCGTTTCCCGCCATAAATTTCAAACCACTATAACTTTCACATTGAAAGACCAAAATGTACCAAACTTGGCATGATTCATCCCTGTTGGATGTCCGACGATCCTCTGAGGTCATGTTGTGACATCATCAAAGCCCTGCCCCCTCAGAACAGGAAGTTACTTTTTTTATTGGAAAGCTCCCTCGCTGACACCATTGAACTAATCAGGATGATCCTTGGTTAGACGTATAACAAGTTGCTCTGACTTACTTTAAAGCGCTAAAAGATTTCAATGAAGGATGTGGGCGTGTCTGCATAACCATCTCAGAAATGATGCTGTTGCCATACATTTGGCTCTAAATTCCACAGAATTTAACCGAAGTGCACCAAAACCACTATGATCGATCATTATCCACCACTTCAACAGACTTCCATGATAAGTGGCCAATACCCACTATAGCGCCCCCTATATTATTACTACAGTTATATCTCAGTGATACATCATCCGATCTACATGAGATTTATTGTGCTTCATCAGTAACCGTGTTTCCATCTATTTTCATTTCGAATTTTGAGCTAATTTTTGAAATCTCGCAAAAATGTAAATACAAATTAATGCGGATCAAAAGTGTTTCCATCTACTGGCTTGTAGCGCATCTACCAAGCCACGCACAACATCATTACGTCAGACGTCAGCGTTGCGCATGTCTACAGTAAACAGGAAGTAACGGTTGAAAACAGAACCCGACCACACATCTCGGCAAAATGGAGAGAATATTTCAGGTATGTGTTGCTATTGGGCAAGTTGTATTTATTCTGTCATGCCAACTAATTTTAGCGATGTTACATGTTGTCCGGAGCGGAAACAGCTGATCAGTCACATGACGTGAATGTTCGCTATGGCAGAACTGAGTCGGCAAATCGGTTTCCATCTGTCTTTTTGCGCATCTGCTCATTTTCGAAGATCCCAAAAACCACCTCAAGCGAGCGTATAAACTTTTTGGAGAATTTGAGGAAGTAAATTCGCATTTTGCCGTTTCCATTAAGCTTTTCTGCTGCAATACTTCAAAATGCGCATCTAGAAACCTTGATGGAAACACGGCTACTGAACACTTCTATACACATTGATAATGTTGTGTAAATTTTGACTCCATTGCGCCCCCTACATTATTTCTATAGTTATATCTCAATGATACATCATCCGATCTGAATCAGATTTATTGTGCATCACAGTGGTGGGCCTCCCACCGCTAGGTAGCGCTGTTGCGCTAATCCGCTTTTAGCGTAGCTAAATAATCTGTTAGCTTTACAGCGGATTGACTAAGTTTTATAATTCATAAGCGGGTTTGTGCTATTTTTATTTAAAATGCAGTACCGCTAATAACTAATTATCTATCAGTAAAAACGAAATAACGTATTTACGAGCAGCGCCGGATGTGGTCCGTCACAAAAAAGCGTCCCCCTCAGTCTCTTGGTGTGTGCTCTCTCTATAGCAGTTAGCAGCCAGTGTGTTACTCTGGAGCCTTATTGCTTGTTTTCGAAGAGTCAGACGAAGACTTTTTAACATGGAGGGTGAACTGAACTTGTGGATGTTTCTCAGCGGCCTACGTGACGCGTCTGGATTTTAAAAAAAGTTCGCCACATTAGCACTCTTCAAAATGGCGTCCGCGACTGCCAAAGAAGCCAGGATTTTACAACAAAACACGGTAAAACAATTGTTTCTTTGCTGAGAAAAAATATATTTCATAGCTGACGTTATAGTACAAGTTTTTCTGAGCTTGAGAGTTTCACGAAATGGTCAAATCTGCTGGATTTAAAAAAAGTAGTTCACCATTAGGACTCTTCAAAATGGCGTCCGCAGGGCAGCAAACTTACATACTCAGGGAATCACAAGGAACTCAGGAGACAGAGGCAACAGGAGACAAGTGCAGGACAATGATAAACACAGAGATACAGACTTATTTTTGATTTGATTTGATGTTCATTCATTCATTTTAAAAGAACAATACAAAACAGTTTCATCAGATACAAGGATGAATAGACTTTTAGCTGAATGGATGGATGGATAGACAGTTAGCTGGATGGATGATCTTTAACAAGTTCTAAAATCATTAAAATTTAACCTCAGCTTGTGCCTCTGACCCAACAGAACCTCCTTCAGCAGCAGAATCCTCTGTGGTTCTCTGACTTCATCAGTCTGCAGGACTTCATCAGTCTCTCTCCTGGTTCTGGAGGAGTTCTGACCCACTCTTCTTTCCATTGTTGCTTCAGTTCTTTGAGGTTTCTGCTCAGCTCTCTGAAGGTTTCAGGTTCAGGTTCTGGACTCTGACTGGGCCGTTGATTTGATTTGATGTTTATTCATTCATTTTAAAAGAACAATACAAAACAGTTTCATCAGATACAAGAATACAAGTAGGATAAAATGAAAGGAGCAGAAAGAAGATGAAATCTTATTATATCTGCCCCTTATTTATTTCACAGTTTGTTCAACCAATGATAACCTTCAAACTACATCACAAAATGAATAACTCTACTTAATTTTTCTAACTGTAATACACAAACACACTAAGCTACATCATATATAGTTTTTGAGCAAGTCCTTTTTGACCTTTTTCTTAAATGTATACATTGGGCAGCACGGTGGCACAACTGGTAGAGCTGCTGCCTCTCAGCGAGAAGGTTGCCGGTTCAAATCCCGGTCCGGGGCCTTTCTGGGTGGAGTTTGCATGTTCTCCCCGTGCATGCGTGGGTTTCCTCCGGGTACTCCGGTTTCCTCCCACAGACCAAAAAACATGCTTGTTAGGCTGATTGGTGACTCTAAATTGACCCTAGGTGTGAGTGTGAGAGTGGATGGTTGTTTGGTGTGAGTGAGACAGGTCCCTCTTGTAAATGAGTCCCCGTGACTCAACGAGGCTAGCCTGTATAAATAAAGGTTGAATGAATGAATGAATTGAATTTGCATTTTTAACATCACTCTCCAGAACATTCCACAATCCAACTCCCTGAATTGAGGTAGACCGTCCCTTTAAGCTGGTTCTGAATTGTGGTTTGATGAATATCTGTCCCTTTAAGATTGTAATAACTTTGTCTAAATTTCTTTGGATATTTAAAGGTAATGTGTTATTATGAGCCCTATACATAACTGATAAAATACTATATTCTACCAATTCCTGGAATTTCAATAAATTTAGCTGAAGAAACAAGGTGTTTGATGGGTGACTGAAATGTTTTCTGGTGATTACTCTTACAGCTCTCTTTTGTAAAATAAAAACAGGCTTTGTAATTGTTTTGCACGCTTTTCCCCAAACCTCAATACAATAGATTAAATGTGGAACAATGATTGTGTTATACAACATATACAGAGCTTTATCAATTAAAAAATCCCTGACTTTATATACAGGTACATGAACACACAGCATGACAATCACAAACACCTGGACAACAAAATGGAGGAGATAAGCAAGACAATTAACAGAGAGACCAGGGAGTGTAGGGATGGGGACCCATCACCTGAGAGCAACATGCTTACAACTGTTATCTTGAAGTTCTAGGGTGTAGAGAGCCACAGAAACGGTTATGGTAGGCCGGATTTGGCCCACGGGCCTTGAGTTTGACACATGCGATCTAGTGGTACTAAAAGTAACAAAAGAAGAAAAAAAAAACAGCCAAATATGTCTGCAGTTTAGCTAACAGACTTTGGAATGGGTACATTTTGTCCTTGTCAAACCTGTTGAAGAGAACCAAACTAAATACTCTGAAACTCAAACAACTTACTGTATAACAGTTCATGCACCGCTAGTTGGCAGTGTAGTGCAAATATTGCATAACTTGCTGCTACCAATTGTTGAATTTAATTAGCGGATTAGAATTAGCTTCCCCTAATTTTCATAAGACATTAGTGCTTTTGAAATTGCGGACCTAAATAAATTAATTAGTGCTTTAGAAATAGCGGAACTAATTTTTGGATTAGCGTTGCCCACCACTGGTGCATCAGTGAGCCCTTGTGGACACATTGATATTGTGGTTTAACATATGACTCCAGAGCACCCCCTAGATTATTCAAACAGTTATATCTCAGTGATACATCATCCAATCTATACCATATTTATTGTACGTCATCAAGGAGCAATTCTAAACGCATTGATATTGTTTAAATTTTGACTCCAGTGCACCTCTAGTTATATCTCAGTGATACATCATCCGATCTGAACCAGATTTATTGTGCATCATCAATGAGCCCTTGTGGACACATTCAATGGTGGGCTAACATTTGAATCAAGTGCACCCCCTAGATTATTCAAACTGTTAGATCTCAGTGACATATCATCCGATGTGTACCAGATTTATTGTGCGTCATCAGGGAATAGTTTTAAACACATTGATATTGTTGTGTAAATTTTGACTCCAATGCGCCCCCCTACATTACTTGTATAGTTATATCTCAGTGACACATCATCCGATCTGAACCAGATTGATTGTACATCATCAGTGAGCAATTTTAGACACAGGACGCCATCGCAATGGCCACTTTTTTTCTTGGAAGTGTAGTGGACCTACCCAGGGTTAAACTAAGGTTTTTGAACTGTCCAGTGATGACCTTTACTGACCTCTCAGTAAAGCAAGACATTTACTACAAATTATTCCATTAGTTGTAATCTGAGAACATAGTCACCAAAATAGACTATTTCTATCTTTGATTTTATTCTAATGTAATCAAAAGAATAAGTTTTGTCGTAATCAAAAGAATAACTTTTGTCATTTTCATGATATATGTTATATGCTGTTATTCTTTAAATGTGAAGCATGACTGTGTTACTTGATCAAATGAAAGGGTGTCAAAGTTCAGATAAAAGGTCAAACCGACTTACACAGAAATTGTTTTTGTTGAGTTTCAGCTAAAACTCTCATCTAGCGTCTGAAAGTCTCTTCACTCAGATAATTTTCCTAAACAATTTCCCTCTGCTCTGGCTGTAACCTTGGGTCGTGATAACGGCAAGTGAACTCCTCGCTGGTCCATGGACCAATGAAAAAGAGACAAGTCTCTCTCATCTCAGATCTTCTATTAAGTTCTAAGCTGTTGCTGGAACTGGGGAGTCTGCTGGGAACTTCAAGAGATGTGAACTTTTCCCAAAGAGCTGGATGGACGTTTAGTCACACGCTAAGGACACGTCATCCAGCTAAGGACTAATAACATGCTGTTATGAGTCCACTTCGAACGAGCGTAAGCTTAAAACTTTGTTTATTCCTTCCTGGAATAGTTATCTTGAAGTCAGAGGCCAGGAGCTGACGCATTTTCTGATGACCAACGCAAAACCAGGAGACGTTGAAAACATAAACGAGAACCGGCTTGGACGTGCTGGGCCTGAAGGACTCTGTGCATCTGAAAGGCTTGTGTCATCTCTTTATCAGACTCGTCATCGAAGGTAAAGAGCTGTTTACAAACGTACCTGGATTTTAGCAGAAGTCGGATGGGAAGTGTCACTTCTGGTAACATGCTCAAGACAATTTCCTTTAAACCATCTCTCCATCTTTCCTCCTATCTCCTTTCCCTCAATTCTAAGCTGGAAACTATTTAAGTCATAGAGCCTCAGACTAAATATGTTAACATCCTGTATTTATGTCTGTTGTGTTACAATTTAAATGTGCTGACGTGTTAAATTGCAAGAAAGTGAAATCATGTCAATCAAGTGTAATGGTGTTAATTTAGTTGATTTATTTTAAATAAATGGTAGTGTCTTTGACATACCAAACTAAGTTAACGTGTCCATTGTCACTCTATGGCTTCTGTTTTACTTATCCATCATAAAGATCACAGAAATATTGGGTAAACTGAAAAAGAAAAGAATCCGTGAAATTACTATTCAATCTGAATAAGTAAATTAATTAAGGTAAAGAGGTCAGTATTAATATTCCAATCTTACATTTGAAAATCACATTAAGCATCTGTTTAAAACTTGCTTCTTCCATCTTCGAAACATCTCCAGACTTCGCCCATCCCTAACTTTTTCCGATGCTGAGAAGCTCGTCCATGCTTTTGTCTCCTCCAGGCTCGACTACTGCAACTCCCTGTTTATTGGAATCCCTGGCAAAAACCTTCAGAAACTTCAATATATTCAAAACAGTGCAGCAAGGATCTTGTTGAGAGTTCGTAAATTTGAACATATTACGCCCATTCTCCATAACCTTCATTGGCTTCCTGTCGCCTACAGAATTCAGTACAAAACTGCTCTCATTACACATCAATGCTTACACGGAACTTCACCAGATTATCTGAAGGATATTCTTATTCCATACTCATCCACCCGCTCGCTGCGGTCACAGAACAGCAATCTCCTTCACATTCCGAGAACCAAATTAAGGACCATGGGAGACCGGGCTTTCAGTGTGGCTGCCCCCCGCCTGTGGAACTCTCTTCCTGACTGTCTAAGAGCCCCACAGTCTGTGGTTGACTTTAAGAGCGGCTTGAAGACCTTTCTTTTCGACCAAGCATACTCTACCTCCTCATGATTCTACTTTTGATCTTAGCTGATATTGTTATTGATTTTAATTGTTTTATTATTTGTTTTATTGACATTTAATTCTGTTGCTCCTTGTAGCACTTTGAGATTTTCATGAATGAAAAGTGCGTTATAAATTGAATTCATTATTATTATTATTATTATTATTACCTCCTAAAATCCTTTACATCTGGGTGGCACCGTATGTGTTTAAAGACACAATCTGGTGGCTCCCTCATGTTTCCTTCAGAAGGTTCCCTTTCTGACAGCCTTGAACTAATCAGGATGATCCTGTGTTAGAAGACATAACAAGTTCGTCTGACTTGCTTTAAATTTCAAACTTGTTTTCGCTGGAGGATGTGGGCATGGCAGCGTAACAATCTCAGAAGTGACGTTGTCGCCATACGTTTGGCTCTAAATTCCACAGATTTGAACCGAAGTGCACCAAAATCACTACGATCGATCATTATCCACCTCTTCAACAGGCTTCCATGATAAGTGGCCAATACCCTCCATAGCGCCCCCTATATTATTACTACAGTTATATCTCAGTGATACATCATCCGATCTGCACGAGATTTATTGTGCTTCATCAGTGAGCACTTCTACACACATTGATACTGTGGTTTAACAGATGACTCCAGTACGCCCCCTACATTATTTTTCAAACTGTTACATCTCATTGCTAGATCATCTGATCTGTTCCACATTTACTATGTGTCATCTGTCAGCACTTCTAAATACATATATATTGTTGTTATTCGCTAACTGTTCTTGGCAAATGTGTGCTGGATGGGCACGAGAGAGTTGGAGGTGGCGACCGAGCTGGAGCTCCTGCGGTCGCCACAATAAGGCTGGAGCGGCGCTAAGCCGCGAGGGCCTCAATGCTGCTTGCAGCTTTAATTTTTTAATTTTTTATTCTTAGATCAAATGAAATTGCCTTTTCGGGGCTTTATCATATATGAAAACTCAAATTTGACGGACTCATCAGGACTGGTGAAAAATTACTTATTTTGGGGGAGTAACAAATCGCCATAGAAATGGCTCAAGAGCGCCACCTAGAATTTTCAAAATACCTTCCACATTGACCTTAGTTTGACGTAGAATCATGAAATTTGGTACACTTGTCCAACTCACCAAGATGCATAGAAAACCCTCGGCAACAACATTGTACGATAAATGGTAAGGCGGCCATTTTGGAACGATGATCAAATTTTCACACCTTTTTGGCCGTTTACAGCCTCCGCATTTGAACGAACTCCTCCTAAGAATTTCGCTCGATCGGGTCCAAACTTGGCCAGTTTCTTCATAAGGCATGGGGAAACAAACGTTATCAAAATGGTTAGTTTTCATGCATGCTGAAGGGGCAGGGCCAGACATCAAAGTTGGACATCTCGCCATAAAAAACGAAACACTTAACAGCTCCTACACGAAAATGGTCTAATACATCAAACCTTCAGTCAGGGGTTGTCCTGGGATGTGGGGGGGTTCGGGCCTGGGGGTTCACCGTGGAAGGGGCTGGCGGTGCGCTCCCCCTGGGGCTGCTTGGGCTCGGGTGTCCTGTCGGCAGGGCGCGGGTTGGGCCGGATCTTGGATGTCTGCTACTCTCCATCCCAGAATGAATGGGCCTACCTCCTGGGTTTGGATGTGGGCTGCCCCATGTAGGGGGCAGGTACATGTCTTGGACCTAGGGGGTATAGAGTGTGCATCAGGATTATGAATGGAACGTGGTGTTATTGTTTGTCTTTCTGTGAGTGAGGGTGAGTATGAGGGTGGGTCTGAATGAGTGTGTCTGTGTATGAATGTTTAAGTGTCAAGCTGGGACTTAGCCTCAGATGTATCAGAGAGAGGGTAGTCCACTTAGTGTCGCGCTCCTGCCACGTGGCCCCCTGGTTGGTGTTCCTTTGCCTGCGGGCGTGCTTGGGGCCCTCACTATCTGGGGTTGGGCGCTTGGGCGTTTGTTGGCTCGGCCTGGTGGGACTCGTGTCCTCTGGTCCTGTCGGGTCTGGGCCTGAGGGGTGGGCGTCCCCGGTGCGCCCCTACATTATTTCTATAGTTATATCTCAGTGATACATCATCCGATCTGAACCAGATTGATTGTGAATCATCAGTGAGCACTTTTGGACACATTGATATGGTACCAGCATCTTCACCAGTATATTGATATGGTAGGTGAACATTTGACTCAAGTACGCCCCTAGAATATTTAAAAACATCAGCTCCAAGCCATTTTTGGACCGATTATTCTGAAACTCTGTGAACATCTGTATCTTCTCATGACCTACGAAAAAGTCTTTTGGCGCACTGGTCCAAAGCAAACAGGAAGTCGACCATTTTTGGTCAAAGGGTCATTTTTAGTCGTTTTTCACTTTTCATTGGTCGTGAAGTTTAATGCACTCCTCCTAGGGATTTTGAACGACTGACTTCAACCTTGGTTAATATGCACTTGGTTAATATGCACTTAAGATGTGGGGGAGTGAAAATTTATCAGAAACTTACGTTTTCATATATGCTGAAAGGGTGTGGCCATGCCTCAAAATTTGGCTTCTCACCATAAATTTCAAAACGCTATAACTTTCACAATGAAAAACAGAATTGCACCATCTTGGCATGAGTGATCCATGTCAGATGCCCACAATCCTCTGTGGTCATGTTGGGATGTCACTGAAGCCTAGCCCCCTCAGAACAGGAAGTCACTTTTTTCTTAGAAGGCTCCCTTTCTGATAGCCTTGAACTAACCAGGATGATCCTGTTGGAAGACGTGTAACAAGTTGGTCTGACTTGCTTTAAAGCGTAAACTGTTTTCGCTGGAGGATGTGGGCGTGGCAGCGTAACAATCTCAGAAGTGACGCCTTCGCCAGACGCTTGGCTCGAGCGGACGAGCTGGCGCTTCAGCGGTCGCCACAATAAGGCCGGAGCGGCGCTAAGCTGCGAGGGCCTCAATGCTGCTTGCAGCTTTAATTTTGTTTTGTTTTTGAATGTCCATAGGACCAAACTTATATTTTTTAGATAGCAAACAAAGCACAAAAAGTATCTCTGTTACTCGGGGCTTATGAAGCGTTCACAACACACATTTCGTAGTCAAGTCAAATGTAAATAAAGACTAAAACTATAACAACAGATGAACAGCAACAGAAAATGCACAAAGTAACTTATAATTTCATTATATTGTCTGTACATGCTCATAAACACTGACTCATTTAAAAGGGTGAATACCAAATGGTTTTATCAACAAAAGTAGATAAGTTGTCAAGTTCTCTCCTTGATTTGGGACGAATAAAGCTGAAGAGGCCTCACTCGACATTTTTCTGATCAAGACTAAAAACAAACTGAATAATTGAAAATGTTTACCTTGGTTGGCAACAAGTGATCTGAAGCAGTTGATGTTCTCAGCTAGACTGACCATCAAGCAAGAATGTGGGACCTAACCTGTGAAATGCAGCCAATCACAGCACAATGGGAGGGCACAATGGGAGGTTTCAAAAAAGATACACTGGGAGGACCTCACTTGTGACATGCAACCAATCACAGTACAGTGGGAGGGCACAGTGGGAGGTTGCAAAAAACATACAAACAAAGTCAAACAGAAAATCATAGTTTTGTAATGAAGGAAAATACACACGTTTAGAAGTTCTATATGTTAATCTCATTTGAAACTAATACACTACTGTATATGATTAATACACAAGTGCTCTATAATCAAGGTATTCACAACTGTTTGACAAATGTTGAGGCAATTAAACAACACTATAAGGCACACTTTTAGATCTAACAAACAGGATGTTCAGATGCAGATAACGGGCCCAGGGGACAAATGCCCTTTGTGCTTCTCTTGGCCTTCTGAGGAGATCAGAGCACACAGATACACAAACAGAGGAATCAAACTACTAAATAAGTAGTACTTATAAACCACACACATACTAGGAGACTAATTAGTGTATCTGGATATTAATTTACATTAATATCACACACAGGACACATTTAATAGTACATTTCTAAAATTTTCTTACAGAGCAAATAAGCAGAACAAAGAACACAGTTTCAAGAGACTCCTCACCAGAGCTATAAATCTACAAGGTCATAGAACTGACAAACACGAGAGGCTCCAGGACTCTTTATCAGTGCTCTGAGCCAATCAGAGACCAGAGAAGCTCAAACTGCATCTTTAGAGACCCAAACATCTCAGATATCAGCAGCATTCTTTGAAGAACCTCGCCGAGGAAAGGTCTGTCAAAATGCTTACAATTCTCTGTGCACAAAGAATTGCTTATTCATGCTGTAACTGTTAATCTGTAACCTGTGTGTCTGTCAATAAATCTTCATCATTTTTACAAGAGAGACTGGTCATTTGAACACCAAATGAGAAACCCCTTCAACTTGGTGACCCTCGACGTCTGGCCTGGTCTCTTTCTCTGTTTGGAGGGTGCGACAATCACTTTTCTTCAGCTGTGCTGCAGTGGAGCTCTGTGACACGACTACATAAGGTGAGTCGACCGTGTATTAAACAAAAACGACTATTTGGCCACAGTCCCAAATTCAACTGCGCACAGAAGAAGTCCAGTCTCGTGATGAATTCTGGTTCTTTGAGTTAAAGTTAATTATACGAATTTGGCTTGTTCTGACGGCACAGGTTTCAGTTTGAACAGACGCTTGTGTGTGTGTGCGGGACGGTCCCGGCAGCTCGGTTTCGGGCCGAGCCGCGTGCTCGTGGGGGGGCGCGTGCTCGTGTTTTTTTTCCTTCGTGTGTGTGTCGTCGTGGGTGGTTCGTGTTTCATTTACTTATTATTTGGGGGGTCGAACGTCAAACGTCGTCTGCGTCGTGGGTTTCGTTGCCGCTGGTCTCGGTCAGAGTGGTTTCCGTCCGCCCTGTGCCAGAGGGAGGAGGCGTGCGCGCGTCGCTACGTGTTCATTGGACGTTTCCGGGTACGCTCGTTTCAATCAAAGTGGCTGGACTCGCGGGGATGCTCTGTTGCACGACAAACGTTAGAGGAGTTCCCGACTTCCTGTGACACGTCACTGCGTGTGTGACCACCCCGTGCAGCCTGTTTTTGGTTGTCGAGCGTCCTGTTGCCTGGTCTGTCGCAGGTCTGACCGGAAGCCACTGGGGGAAGTGGACCTCCGTGCGGCGGTGTATCGCGGGAATACATCGCGGTCACTTGGTAGGACTGTTTGCCAGCTGTGCCCTGCGGTGAACTTGCTACTCGCCGTGGTGGATTCACACTGGAGACGGGGGGGAGCCCGCCTGTTCATTGATTGAGGCGGTGCTGATTGGATTTTGAGTGTCGGCCGTTTTTGCATGCTTCTTTTCTTGTTTCTTTTGTTTTTTCGTATTTCATTAATACCATACCATACCATACCATTTTATTTATAAAGCACTTTAAACATGAACAAGTCCACACCAAAGTGCTGGACAAACAAACACGCAACAGGCAACACAGACAATGAAGTACAACACGAAAAACATAAAAACATTGCAGATCATAAATCAAACGATCCAATACAAATCAGCTGGCATTGAAAGCGATGGAGTAGTAGTGAGTTTTTAACCGGGATTTGAAAACCGAGAGGGAGGGGGCCTGTTTGATGAGCAGCGGTAACTCGTTCCAGAGTCTTGGGCCTGCTACAGAGAACGCCCTGTCACCCCTGCGCTTAAGGCGAGTTTCTGGAACTATTAAGAGTACCTGATCCTCTGACCTCAAAGCACGTGGAGGGACATATGGGTGTATCAGATCCGAGAGATAGGCGGGGGCGAGACTGTTCAGCGATTTGTAGACATACA
>JBBPBX010023094.1:0-25173 GCA_038048925.1 Garcialebias charrua | reverse complement strand
TCCCGGGGTTTTCCTGAGAACGTGGCCGGATTGGTGCCTGGTCCGGGCCGCTGTCCCGCCATCGATCTGCCCCCACTCGTCTCGGTCCTCCACGGTGGGGGCTAGCTGACTGAACACGAACAACAACGAGAGAAAGGAGAAGAGCACGCACAGGAGACATGCGTGAAGATAGCATCGCATTTTGGGTTTCGCATTATTGTAGTCGCTCAAAAAAAAAGTTTCACTTTTCTTTTCCTGTCACCATGATGCGAACAGTGCATCACTACCAGAGCCATCACTACTGCTGCACCAGATCAGGGCCCAGGGGCGGAGCCAGATGGTGTTTACAGTTTTACGCCCCGCCCACCTCTGATGCACGTGCTCCGGTCAACATGTCTTTTTCATTCATTCAACCTTTATTTAGTCAGGTTAATCTCATTGAGTCTCGAGGGCTCATTTACAAGAGGGACCTGTCTACAAACAAAGAATGATGACAACAGCAACAGTAGAGTTTCCTTAAACAATCAACAATAGACAAACATAAGAGAAATACAGATTTAATTTTTTTAAACAAATTACAGTAAAACAAAGTATCAAAACATTACAGTAAAAGGCAGATGTGGAAAATCAAAAACAGGAACATGTCTGCATTGGTTTTGGCCAGGATTCCAACAGATTCTTAAAGCCATTTAGAGAGGTCAAGGTTAAAAGTTTCAGATCTTTTTGTAAGATATTCCAGGAAACAGGAGCAGAGTAGGACAAGGCCCTTTTGCCAAGTTCAGTCCTCACTGACGGAACACTGCAGGTAATCATGTCCTGAGAGTGCACGCTGTAGCTGCACTCACGCAAAGACATGTAGGAGGAGATGTATGAAGGCAGCAGACCAAGAAGTGATTTAAAGATGAAAATGTACCAGTGGAAGAGTCTGCGTGAGGTTAATGATGTCCAGTTAACCAGTGAATACAGGGTGCAGTGGTGGGTACGATAATCACAGCCAGTTATGAATCTTAGTGCACCATGATAGACAACATCCAACATCTGCAGGATGCTTGTAGGAGCATTCATCACCGTAATCAATGGAGGGAAGAAAAGTCACAGATACAAGGTGTTTCCTAGCATTCAGCATTTAAAGCAGAGGTCTAGTACTCCACCCACTAGCCTGCATGTTTCAAGTGTGCAAATGTGGCTGTTAGCAAAACATCTCGTGGACCACTGGATGGATTTTTATTAAACAGACAGTGAACTTTGGATATATCTAACAAGCAGTGGTGGAGAAAGTACTCAAACTCTGTACTTAAGTAAAAGTACAAAGAAACAGATAAAAATGTACTCTAGTAAAAGTAGAAGTACCACAAGTAAATAAGTACTTGCTTTTAAAAATACTTATAGTATTTAAAGTAAAAGTACTTGCATGCTGAATGTACTACCTAATACAATGGTCTAAGTGTGACTACCATTTTCTGTAATAGGGTTGAGTCATTTTAATGAACAATGCTGCAGATAATTCATGTTTTTATTGTGTTTACTCCTTGACACAGTTCACACTTGGACTTGTAATTCTGTGCGTCAGCATTTCAGGGATGACATGCAGAGTAAAATGCCATTAAGCAAAATAAGAAAGAGGAATGATAATGAAAGGTTTTATTTAACACAAATCAAAACCAATGTGTCATTTTAACTGCAGTAAACACATTGAAGTAAAAGTTGTCTGCCTGAAAAAAGGAGCATTAGACCTATAAATGAACATCTGATCATTTCAACTCCAGTTTGTCACCAACTCTAGTTAAAATACTGTCTAGTGAACCTTGTAAAGGGTCAACAGTGAACAATATTTTAACTTCCTGACACCATTTTCAAAACTTGGACCCAAGTATCGAGTCATTTGGAGACATCTCTTGTCTCCTAACATCCCATGAACTGACGCATTTAAATATTGCAGCAAGAATTTCTTGTTCAAGTGCAGAAGAAGTTGGTTTTCAAAGTTTTTGAGTCCTGTCCTGCTGAACTGAACAGTCTTTCAATAATCTTTCAATAAGGCCACGGGTGGCACCGATTACACCACTGCTAGCAAGGAGTCAAGTCCTCCAGGAGGGCTGTGATCAGTCATATATCGGGGGAATAAGCCACTGCGGCCAAAAGGATGGCCCAGCACAGAAAAGCAGCATCATCTGGCCAGGACTCTGCTTACACTCATCTGCAGGCCAGCTGTCACTCGTTCAAGGATAAACGTATTGGGTTGAGCCTGTTTCTGCTAAAAATATAGCAATCCTAGATTTGCTGAAGATCAGGTTTTTAATACATGACAAAATGTACCATTATGACATGTGGGAGCAAAGCTTTGCAGACTGACCATTTAAAGATTAATGTAACTGCACCTACAAAGATGGCCAAGGCCGAGTTTGTCCACTGTCCCAATGAGAAAGAACCAGATGTTGCTTGTTGTTTCTTCTCTTATTGAGCTGGAGGGCTGGGAGCCCGATGATGATCCCTGGTCTGAGCATATGAACGCTCCCCAGAGTGTGGATTTTTATTACTCAAGTAAAACTTCACCGAGCTCACTGTGTGTGAATTAGTTCTCCTGGAAAAAAGCGAGACTTACGATCTTCTTGAGGAAAGTTGTCATAAGAAGAGCTATATTTGCAGGACCATGTGGACCAAACTCTTATAGGACTAGGGTCTCTGTTGGAGTCAATGTGATTCATGGCAGTAATTTTGGGCGCAGCTATGGCTGAGTGGCTGGAGCAATCATCCTCTAATGGGAGAGTTGGGGGTTTGATTCCACCAGCAGCCCCATGCTGAAGTGTCCCTGGACACTGAACCTCTCATTTCCTCTGATGTGTGTCCCATCAGTGGATGAATGTGATCTAAAGAACAGATTAATCAGACATATAGTGTGTTATGAATGGGTAAATGAGGGCACACATTTTTGTTTTGTTTTGTTTTTTGAATGTCCAGATGACCAGACTTAACTTTTTTAGATTTTAGAGGGCACGGATAGTGTTGTAAATAGCTTTGAATGTCTCAATAGGATACTGTAGAAAGGCACATTTACCATTTACATCCTTGGTAGAGAGGAACGTTGGTTTGAGAGAGGAGTGAAGGAGGCACTCTTTGTGAAAAGAACCCGTCCGTCGTTGAACAGGGGTGGAGGCCTCCATGTGTAACTGTCCCCCTCTTACAATGCTGTGATTGCATCACTCAGCCCACTGTGAATAGCAAGCGGCCATCAGGGCACAAATGCCCAATTGTTAGGGCACAATCTGTATTTAGACTGATGGTCTACCGTTTGCATGTGAACAACTAGTTCTGGCTGTCATCAACCAACAAACTGGTTGATCCACTACGAGAAGGTGCCATTTATAAGACTGAAGAGCCCAATACACTCCATCTGAAGCCGAGCAGTCGACTAGGGGTCACATGGTTGCGGGATGTTTGTTTTCACACAAACCTTTCAAAGTCCCCAAGACACAGGCCCGGAGCTTCTAGGAAATCCTTCCTGCTGCAGTATACGTCACTGCACACGTTAATTCCTGCCAGAGTCGCCACTCCATTCCTGCATCCAGTGACTGTCCACAAATCTATCATGAAGTCTACTGGCTCCTCCATACACAATGTCTGAACAATCTCCTTCAGGAGTTTTTGGCCATTTGACTAATTTTGTGTGTTTGAAGAGTCGTACCGCTAAATATCGCAACACATTTTTACATTGACAAATACACCCACAAACTTCTGATCATTCACACACTTGGTGCATGTGCTTGTGAGAAAAAGTTTGGTTCAGGCCTCGTGTTGAGAAGACGTGGGTGAAGCGGCTCTGCAAACAAAATGACACAATTTTTGTCATGTACGGTAACTACGATAATGAGAGCAGATTTCTGCACATTGAATGGAGCATGTGGGACCCTTGTGTTTGTTGCAGCTCTTCAGACTGAAGAAGTTTTTTGGATAAAAGACGAAATGTTTCAACAAGAAGAACCCGTCCAGAGGCCCTCACTCAACCTTGTTAGAGCCAGGATTACTGAACACGCATCAGGACATTTTTGGATCTACAACTTTTGGAGGCCCCAGCTGTTTACAGCCTCATCAAGCAAAAAAATGTCTACTTTCACCAATTTCATAGATACTGAGCTAACATTTGGTGTGGTATTTGCGCAAAGTTATCATCAACACTTAATCTGAGTACTGAGAAGCGAAACGTCTTCTGTTACAAATAAAGTCCAGTTGATCTTGAATTGAACGCCTTTTTGATTTATCATGTCCTGGACGACTGAGAATCTTCACCAGCAATCTGAGTACTACACATTGTGCACTACAGTATATATTTTAATCATTGACATTTACTGTTGAATTTCAACTATAAGCAAAATATCCATGCGAACCCACAAGACAGTTTAGTGAAACTCTCAGAAAATAATCACTGAATGTATCTTATTACATTTTGTAGTTAACACAGCCACCATAGTTACTGGTAATTGGGTTAAGAAGCCTGGGACGACCAGAAGTGGAAACTTGAAGAACTTTTATAGGAGCCCACATTTACCGTATGTGAAACAAACACATTTATCTCTCCATCACATTTATGTGATGAAAAGTGGTAAGTCTTCATCTGATCACAGCCAGGAGCTGATAAAATTCAATTCAGTTCAGTCTATAACACCAAGTCACAACAGAAGTCATCTCAGAGCACTGAACAAATGCATTCGTATACATAAAAATTCAATTACCGGGTAGTGTTTATCTAAAGTTGGGTAGTGTAGCCAGCAGATTGCATTGAGTCTTCATTTCGTTGCAGTCTCCCATCCTGAGCAAGCACAAGGCAACAGTGGAAAGGAAACACTCTCACGAGGAAGAAACCTCCAGCAGAACCAGGCTCAGGACAAGCAGCCATCTGCTTCGACCGGATCACTGACAGAGACTGTTTAGAAGAACAAGCAGCATCAGAGGTCAGTCTCAGGTCAACCTGCTCCTGCTGGACACAGGACCCGACCATACCAAGATGGGCCCAGTGCATATGGAGGCCAACCTGTGTTAACTGGACATGCTGTAAGATCCTCCCTTAGACAGCTGCAGCAGACTGGAAGTTATGGAGCTGTAACTTTTGGAAATGGTCAGTTTCAGCCAATAAGGAGACCTGTTGAAGATAATGAGTTGGACCAGAAGAAATGGAGACTGAAGAGAAACCTCATACGCTTGTGTGTGTTTTTAAAGCGTAACTTTTCCTTTTCTTCCTAACCAGAGAAAGGAGGGGTCTGTAACCCTATTCTTGTCAGGATGGTGGGCCATTCCTCAGGTGTTTTGGGTTTTGGGTAATTACTGGACTGCTGCATTCTCAGGTGTTTTGGGTTTTTGGTAATGATAGTGCATATATTAGTTTATGTGGGTGTGGGTTTGAGTGTGGGGTCATTCGTCGATCTACCTGGTGTGTCGTGTCCGTGCTTGTGCCACAGCCTACAAGTTCTAGGATTCGTGAGTACTGCCCTGTCTTAGTTATTTTGTGTTCACACATATTAAATGATTTATTGATTCAACTCGTGCCTCCGAGTGTTCTGCCTGTCTGCATCTCCGGGTTCATCCAACACCGCACCAGATCGTGACATAATGACCCCACCTGACCGGAACCCCCGCAGACAGATGATCCAAGTCACTCGTGAGCAGAAAGTGACGGCTACAGCTCAGAAGGAAGCAGCCGCCATTCGAGTCAGCGGGTTTCAGACGGAACCCGGTTGGAGTTGCGGACCCGGAGTGGAAATCCTGCCATCTCCTCTCTTACTGGAGGAGCGAGCGCGGAGGAGACGCGGAGGCGACCGCTCCGACATGGTTTTTTTCTGCCCTCCTTCGCCTGCGTTGGCTTTGTGGTCCATTTCTGAGGACGACTCGGAACCCGAAGCGTTCTGGTCCAGTCCAGCTCCAGCACCACGTCGCCGCGGGAGGAAGCGGCGAACGAAGACGCTGAACGTTTCCGGGTTTCTGCCCGCCCCGCCTACGGCCCCACTTCCCACGCTGTCAACAGCGCCGAGGGGGATTTCGTTGGGGGAGGGGTGCCCGGCCTCGTGCCCTGTGACGTCTCCGGGGAGACGTTCGCTGAAGGGGGGGTATGTGGTCCCAGTTCACACGTCTGCAGGACACACAGAGATGGATCCTGCACGACACGCAGCTGAGGACCCAAGGATGCCTCCTCCAGCAAAGCCTTCACGGAAGGAGAAGTGTGTGAGCTCCCACTCTGAGGACGAACGCACAGAGCACTCATCAACCCCAGGGGTCGCTGTTGTACAGATGCGGGAGGCCACTCTCGTTATCCAGCAGATTGAGAGACTGCTTCAGGCTGCCCTCAGTAGTGTGGACCTACAACATAAAATCAGGTCTTTTTCCCTTGCAGAAGAATTAATCATTGCCAATTCCTGTTTGCTACCAGATCCAGGTCGCACACAAATACTGACTTGGGTTAAGACTTTGAGGGATGAGTCCATGCTGTTGTTCGCTGCCCTGTCTACACCAGCAGAGGGTGCTGCCCTGTCTACACCAGCAGAGGGTGCTGCCCTGTCTACACCAGCAGAGGGTGCTGCCCTGTCTACACCAGCAGAGGGTGCTGCCCTGTCTACACCAGCAGAGGGCGCTGCCCTGTCTACACCAGCAGAGGGCGCTGCCCTGTCTACACCAGCAGAGGGCGCTGCCCTGTCTACACCAGCAGAGGGCGCTGCCCTGTCTACACCAGCGCCCAGACTGGTTCCCGTGCCGGCGCCCAGACAGAGACCAGTGCCAGCGCCTAGACGAAGACCTGCCTCAGGCGTTCCAGAGTCTGCAGGTTGTCCAGAACCTGTAGTGGGACCATGGTCTTCTGAGACTGCTGTTACTGCAGTCACTGCAGAGGACCCTGAAGGGATCTCGCCGCTCGACGATGACGAGGGTCCCGACGACGAGGGTCTCAACGAAGCAGACATCTCGCCGCTCGACATCGATGAGGGTCTCCACGATGAGGGTCCCCACGACGTGGGTCCCGATGACGAGGGTCTCAACAAAGTAGACATCTCGCCGCTCGACGTCGATGAGGGTCTCCACGATGAGGGTCCTGACGACGAGGGTCTCAACGAAGCAGACATCTCGCCGCTCGACGTCGATGAGGGTCTCCACGATGAGGGTCCCCACGACGTGGGTCCCGATGACGAGGGTCTCAACAAAGCAGACATCTCGCCGCTCGACGTCGATGAGGGTCTCCACGATGAGGGTCCCGACGGCGAGGGTCTCAACGTAGCAGACATCTCGCCGCTCGACGACGACGTGGGTCCTCACAAAGAGGGTCTCGACGACGAGGGCCTCGACGACGAGGGTCCTGACGACGACGAGGGTCCTGACGACGACGAGGGTCTCGACGACGAGGGTCTCAAGGGTCCTGACGATGAGGGTCCTGACGACGAGGGTCCTGAAGACGTCTCGCCGCTTGACGTCCCTACGCCTGGGGTCGTCTCGGTGGTCAACGACGATCGTGGTTCTGCCATCGACGACTCGGGACCGGCCGACCAAGTCCCTGCTGTCGGGGTCTTGGTTCCGACCGACTATGGCGGTGTTCCGGCCGATGATGGGTTTCCGGCCGACGATGATGGTTTCCGGCCGACGATGATGTTCCGGCCGACGATGATGTTCCGGCCGACGATGATGGTGTTCCGGCCGACGATGATGGGTTCCGGCCGACGTTGATGTTGTTCCGGCCGACGATGATGGTGTTCCGGCCGACGATGATGGTGTTCCGGCCGACGATGATGGTGTTCAGGCTGATGTTTCGACCGACGAAGGCAGTGTTCCGGTCGACGGGGGACGTTTGCCGGCCTACTCTGAACGTGTCCTGGCCGTCGACGTCTTGGTTCCTGCCGTTGCCGTCCTTGGGGTCGCGGTGCCTGCCGGTGATGGCCGGTCTCCTGGACGTCCTCCGGACCTGGCTGGTGGTGATGGGCGGCCTCCTGGACGTCCTCCGGAGGTGGCGCTGCAGGATGGACGGCCTCCCTGTCGCCCGCCCGACGTGACGCAGCGCGATGGGCGGTCTCCTGGACGTCCTCCGGTTCTGGCGGGTGGTGATGGGCGACCTCCTGGACGTCCTCCTGAACTGGCTTATGGTGCCTGTTGCCTCCCTCCGCCCACCCTTGTTCTTTTGGGGGGTTTCTTTGGGACGCCGTGGGGCGTCTGTGGGGTGGGGGTACTGTCAGGATGGTGGGCCATTCCTCAGGTGTTTTGGGTTTTGGGTAATTACTGGACTGCTGCATTCTCAGGTGTTTTGGGTTTTTGGTAATGACAGTGCATATATTAGTTTATGTGGGTGTGGGTTTGAGTGTGGGGTCATTCGTCGATCTACCTGGTGTGTCGTGTCCGTGCTTGTGCCACAGCCTACAAGTTCTAGGATTCGTGAGTACTGCCCTGTCTTAGTTATTTTGTGTTCACACATATTAAATGATTTATTGATTCAACTCGTGCCTCCGAGTGTTCTGCCTGTCTGCATCTCCGGGTTCATCCAACACTGCACCAGATCGTGACAATTCTTCATGCAAAATCCTATGACATGATAAAGTTCATGTTCAATCATCCAGGTATCAAATCCAATAATTCTCAGTGCTCATCTGGACAGATGACCACTGAGAATTATTGCATATGACATGATGTAATTATAGCTGGTCCTCTGCTTGAGACATGAACTATAGATCTATGCATGCACAACTATGACAGTAGATTTTTTTTTTTTTTTTAAACGTATGCACAACAGAGCTGGGGCTCTTTGACTGGAGACTCTTGTTTTTTTTCTTTAGGGCTTTGATGGTAATTACCTTCTGCTGCCCTTGGGTCATTTTGGCCAAGGGGTGACAGAAGGGTTTAGAGGACCAGCATTTATCTTGGTTAAGTTTCTTCTTTTTGACTTTTAATTCTTGGTGAGGGCAATGGTTAGTTGTCTTATAAACCTTCACTGTAAGTTTTTAAGTACACCTTTTGTATACTGTATATTTCACTTTTAATGAAATGTTTGCCTGCGTGCACAAAACTGAATCAGTGGATCCTGGGTGACTCCTAAATTCTGGTGAGTTACTTTAAACATTTTTCTACTGGGTTCTTTATTTGATACTGTACAGGGCATGTGCAGAGGTAGACCTTAAGGTCCAAGTGCTAATCTATCAACAAGTTGACGGCATCTTGACCTCTTCCCACTCAGTTCAAAATCCTATTCCTCCAGAAGGTCTGCGAGGACTAGACTTGACTGGTCTGAGTCGAGTAGGTGAGAACAGACCTGACCTTGGACCTCCCAGTTTTGGCTGGCTCAACGACAGGCAAAATTGCTGGTTGTTTTAATCAATAGTCAACATTGGTCAAAGGGGTCTGAGGTTGTAGCTTTCTAACAATTTGTTAAAAGTAATCAAAAAATCTGTGTGCATACACGGCTCGCACTGCACAGCTTATTGAGTGATATACTGAATTATTAACTTCAACTAAATCAAAACTGGTTTTAAACTAGTCATATTTAGATAATAGAAGGTTGCCGGTTCAAATCCTGGTCCGGGGGCCTTTCTAGGTGGAGTTTGCATGTTCTCTCTGTGCATGCGTGGGGTTTCTCCGGGTACTCCGGTTTCCTCCCACAAACCAAAAACATGCATGTTAGACTGATTGATAACTCTAATTGTCCCTAGGTGTGAGTGAGAGCGTGGATGGTTGTTTGTCTCATTTGTCTCTATGTGTCCCTGTGATGGACTTGCGACCCGTGTACCCCGCCCCTCGCACTGTTATTGCTGGACATGGGCACCGGCGACCCCCGTGACCCAAAATGGAAGAAGCGGGTAAAAGACAATGGATGGATGGAAATTTAGATTATGAGCTAATTTTGGTGTGGAAGAAGCTCAGAGTCCTCAACGTATTCTCTGCATGAAGACTGTGCAGAAGATTATTTACAAGGTTTGCCAAACATTACCCCCATGATCCCTTCTCTGGTATGGAAGGCAGCAGACAACATGCAATCCACAAGGGACAGGCATTTTTTGTAAACATATTTCTGTTATTCATTGTGAAGACCCCAACAAAAAAACATCCAGGAAAATCTCAAATTAAAAGATGGTAGTAAAAACACAAGACTTTGAGAAATCCGTGCAATTAGAGCGCTCGGAAAACCTTTTGATTTATGCCATTTGTTCATCTTCAGCACTAAAAACTTACACCTTGACCTAAAAATAAACAACTCTAAAATCTTAGCAGTTAAATAGTAGGCCTACTTTAAAACCATTTAAAAAATGATACCCGCAATAACAGAAGATAAAAAACTGAAAGTTATGCACCATAACTCATGTTCCCTGAAGGAAGGAACGAGGTGCAACATACTTGCTATGGGAATTGCACCCCCGCGCGATTACCTGAAGGAATATACTCACGCCTTTACGGCTAGGGCGTCACCGCCGCGCCAGAGGCCCCGCCCTCTGGGTACTTAAGCGGCTTGCGCCCCTCCATCTTTCTCCAAAATTGCACTTCACCGAGCTTTCAGCATTGAAAAGGGCCAGATATGTTGCACCTCGTTCCCTTCCTTCAGGGAACATGAGTTATGGTGCATAACTTTCAGTTCCCTTTCAGTCGGTCTCTCGGTGCAACATACTTGCTATGGGAACGTAATCCATTCACGCCCTTGAAATGCTCAGCAAAGTGCATGTGAGAACATCCATCCTAAAAGACAGGCATCTCCCAGCAACTTTCTGTAGGGAATGCAGAAAGCACATGCTAAGAGGGAAAAATGCCAAATGTAAGAAACACCAATGTGATGTTTCCACTGGGCATATATATGTATACACCAACTAGAGACAGCTTAAGCGTGCTCCATCAGTGTGAATACTTATCATCCCCTTTTCCCATTGGAACATCCTGAGAAACAGGAGGAAAAATGGACCCACCATGTCACAAGAAATTAGGTGACAGATGTGGAGGTAGAAAACCCAAGCCAAGCACAGGGTAACCTCTCAGGTCCTTGTTAACTTTGTTCTTAATGTTGTTGTTGTTTGTTTTGGGACAAAGCAACCAAAGCCTTAGGCTCTCAGCCAGATCCCTTCAGAGGCCAGGCTGAAAGTTGCCATAACTCTGGACGTGGGTGTAGAAGCTGTCCACGTGCCTGAGTCAGTAGGTCCCTGTGAGAAGGCAATTGCCATGGTATCCCAGATAGCATTGAAATCAGCTCCGGGAACCACGTTTTCTGTGGCCACCTGGGGGCTATGAGAATCAAGGAGAGAGCTCCCTGACGTACCCGTTCCAATGTCGCCCCGATCAGAGGGACAGGTGGAAAGGCATAGTAGAGCACCCCTGCAGGCCAATCATGTGCCAGAGCATCCATACCCAATGGAGCGTCTGCTTCCCTCAAGGAGAAATAAAGGTCACAGTGTGAGCTAGCCCTGCAGGCGAACAGGTCCACAGAGGCTTTCCCAAATCGTGACCAGACCTGTTCCACAATCCGTGGGTTCAGGCTCCATTCTGACGCCAAAAGAGGTCCTCTTGAGAGGGCGTCCGCTCCATAATTTAGTTCACCAGGGACATGAGTCGCCCTAAGTGACAAGATTCTTGGAGCACACCATGTGAGCATCCTTTGCGCCAGTCCTAGGAGGGCCTGGGACCTTGTCCCTCCCTCTCTGTTGATGGACACTGTGGTCCTGTTATCTGATTTCACCAGGATGTGTTGTCCAGCAATCAGACTTTTGTTGAAGAAGTATTTTAATGACAGAAATACAGGTAGTCCCCGACTTACGAGCGAGTTCCGTTCCTCCGAGGCGCTCGTAAAGCGAAAATTCGTAACTTGGAACGGCCGCCACGTGTCTCGTAAGTCCGGAATTTCGCTCGTAAGTTGGAACGGTTTTGCTAGCGCGACTACAAACACTCGTTTTTCATCGAAAAACTGCTTACGAGTGCATAAAAATGATCGGAAACGTGTGTCCACATGTTTAGCTAACGAACTGTGGTGAAAAAACACAGAAAAACTCGGTATTTTTTGCGTTTTTTCCAAAAATTCGCCAGCTCGTAAGTCCGGAACCTCGTAGGTCAGAGCGCTCGTAAGTCGGGGACTACCTGTACGGCCAACAACTCTAGGAAGTTGATATGTAATCTTGCTTCCTGTTCATTCCAAAGGCCGCGGGCGTTCTGATTTCTACAGATCGCCCCCCATCCTGTTTTTGAGGCGTCCATCGTGATGACCACACGAGATGACACCCTTCCCATTGAGACCCCTTCCGTGAAAACGGACAAATCTCTCCAGGGTTCCAGGGCCTCCAGGCACTCTGGATCTATCCTAACCTTCTCTGCCTGATTAGGCAGGTTGGGCTGTATTAGTTGGTTTAGCCATAGCTGCATGGGCTGCATTTTCAGTAATGCGTGTGGCACACAGGGAATGGCTGCCGCCGAGAGGCCTAAGAGGCGTTGGCAGGTTTTCACAGGGACCCGTTGGTTCAGTTTAAATCTTTCCAGGCAACGGGGAATGGAGGAAACTCGTTCCTTCGAGAGCCATGCTCTGTACTGGACGGTCTCGATCTGTACTCCCAAAAATACGGTAACCCGTGATCGAGTCAAATCGCTTTTTTATAGGTTTGTGACAAAACCAAGAGACTCCAGGTGAGAAATCACCCTATAGGAGTGTGACTGGGCCTGCTTTCTGATTTCAGCCAGAATCAGCAGGTCTAGGTAATTCATGACCCCGAGTCCTTGATTCCTAAGAGGGGTCAGGGCTGCATCCAGACATTTAGTAAATGTATGCAGAGCAATCTTTAAACCAAAGGGTAAAGCTTTGAATTCATAAGCGTTTCCCTCGAAGGCAAAGCGGAGGAACTTCCTGTGTTTCCTCCATACGTCTATATGAAAATAGGCATCTTTTAAATCCATTGTACATGCGTAGTCTCCAGGTCTCACAGACTGGAGGACTTGCCGCAGTGTAAGCATCTTGAACTTAAATGTTTTAATCCTCTTGTTGAAAGTCCTGAGATTCAGAATCGGACTCAGGGAATTATCCTTTTTGGGCACCAGGAAGTATTTACTGTAGTGGCCAGAGCGTAACTTGCGTCCTGAGACCAAACGAATCACTCCCTTTTGCAGCATTGTTGAGACTTCCTCCCTCAGCACGTGTGCACGTTTAGGGTTAATTTTAGATTGCAGCCAGGACCCCTGTGAAGCGGGGCAGTCTTTTTGAGAACTGCAACTTGAGCCCATGACGTATCCTTGTCATGACCCAATCATTTGGTAAACACGCGTTCCAGGCCTACGCATGCGCGCCGAGCCTGGAGGGCATGTTGAATTGCTGCTCGTCGTGACCTTTGACCCCTCTTGCACTCTTTTGAGCAGGCTGGTCGGCCCGACAGAAGATATTGCGAGATCTGACCTTCTTTGGCAGAGCTCGTGTATCTTGCTGTGGTTCATAGTTTGACCACATGGTTTGTTTATAAAAATGGGACTCGAGTCAAGAACCAGGGCAGTCTGCTTTGGTACTTTATTTTTGTACATGTCTGAAACAGTGTTTGTTTTGTTTACACATGCAATATTCGAGTCATGTTTGGTGCGCTCACACATACCACTCGCTCCTCATAGTCTTTTACAAGGGGAGACTGGGCTCAAGAGGTTAGGTTCCCGTACCACGTGGGCGGGCAAACCTGTAAAATTATCAGTTCGTCCCGTTTCATCAGGTTCGAGTCGGTTTTCCACATTGGGTCACTGAAGAGGTCCTTGGCCGGTACTGGAAGGTTTCACCGCCACCAGCGGGTCTCTTCTGTGGTAGGCCACGCCTGTCTTCCTTTAGGGGTGCAAAGCTTTTCCTCAGCAACCCCTCGCAGGGGGCTTCCGCCTGTTTGCGTCTTTGTTCCAGCCTTACCTGGACGCGTTCCAGGGCTCCCCCGAAGAGTCCCGTCGACTAGATGGGGTGCTGGAGGAAAGTGGACCTCTGGTTTTCTGGGAGGTCCGAGAGAGTTAGCCAAAGATGGCGCTGGGCGACAACTATTTCCGCCATTGCCTTGCCTTGGGAAATGGCTATTGTCCCTATCATGCGGAGCACGAGGTCCGAGGCACGGCGTGCCTCCTCCATGGCTTCCGTTGCGGCCTGCTCGTCTTTTGTTACCTGGATATGTTGGAGTTTTTCCGCCAGGTATGCCTACACCATGGTCGATGCATTCATTGCGCGAGCCGCAAGGCCCTGAGCCTTGTAGCACTTCTCGAGTTGTTTCTCCGAAGCGTGGCAGGCCCTGCTAGGTAGCGTGGGTTTCGTCCCCGTGGCTGTGAGGGCCAGGTGAGCCACCAAAGTCTCCTCTGTCAGGGGTACGTTGGCGAGGCCTGCTGTCTCCATTCCCGCGACGTCAAGGAGTCGGGATAATGGCAGCATGATGGAAGCTCCGGGTTCCGCCCAGGAGCGTTTGAGCTCCATGAGGAAGTCCAGAAAAATGGGCATTTTCTGCGACGATGTTGGCTGTTTCGCGTAGAAGTAGCTTCCCGCTAACCTCGTAGCCTGTTGGCGAGGCGTGGGGTTTGGCCACGTGACCTGCAGGGCATCTGCCGCCCTATGGCACAGGTCGAACAGGGCAGGTACCTACAAGTCCGGTTCCGGTAAGATTTGCGCCAGGTTCTGGGAGGAATCAGTAGTTTTTCCTTTGTGACCATATTTGGCGTCTTGGTCGGACACTTCAGGCGTCGAGTCCTCGGCGGCAACTGAGGAGTCCGACATGTTCTCCTCTCCGACTCGGCTGCTGCATTCCAGGTCCACGTTGTCGGGCTCCGGTTCAGGAGCGAGCACTTTAGTGCGACGTGCGACCTTCAGCGCCGCGTTTCTAGCCATGGATTTGGCCAACGCGTCAGCCCGTCGTTTCCTCACTACTGCCGACATTCGATGGCAGTGAGAGCAGGAGTCGGGGAATTCCAACGCTTTCCTCGCGTGCAGAATCCCTAGGCAGACAGGACAGGCCTCGTGTGTGTCCGTCGCCGAGAGGGAGTAGCCGCAGCCGCTGGGGCATGGGCGCGAGCGAGGACTCGTCATCTTGGTTTTCCTCCTCCTTGTCCTCCGTTTTCCCTTCTCGGGAGCCATGTCCGGCGAGAAGCGTCGAAGTTGTTCCTAGTTTTCTTTTGTTTGAAGCTGTCTTCTCAGTCATCTTGCTTATGCTGGTTAGCCTGCTAATGATAGCAGGAGGTTGTGACGCAGTTAGCGCCGTCGAGCGAAAAGCTGCGGAAAAGAAGAAAACTTCGAAGGTGAGTAGAAAAACGCTGGACTAGCTTTCGCCAGCCCAGCAATACGCAGGAAAATTTCTCTGTACGCTCAGTGTAGGGAGCAAGCTCACCTCAGTCGAGCGATGAGACAACAGAGAAGTCCCACGAAGTTCAGGTGTTAAGCGAGGTGAAGGGCAAAAAAAGAAAGATGGAGGGGAGCAAGCCGCTTAAGTACTCAGAGGGCGGGGCCTCTGGCGCGGCGGTGACGCCCCTAGCCGTAAAGGCACGAGTATATTCCTTCAGGTAATCACGCGGGGGCGCAATTCCCATAGCAAGTATGCTGCACCGAGAGACCGACTGAAAGGGAACTGCAAGAAATTAACGTAGGAAAAACACAGCCTTGCAGACAAAGGTAATACTGATGATCAAGCTGAAATCTTAAGAATAAAATTAAGACAAAACGAAGCATCTGTTCAATGGCAAAACTATTTGAGATTTATTAGACTCTGATTGAAAGTAAACGGCACACAAATTAATTAAAAAGTAGGATTTTCTCTTTTTTCAAAACAAACAAATATCTGATGAACCAAAATGTATAAGAAATAAGGTTAATGATGACAAAATAACCTGAATGTTCTAAAATGAACATTTCTGCTACAGGTAAACAAAAGTGGGTTATGTTCAAAAGACAGGAAACATCCGAGCAAATTTTAAACATTTCAGTCAGAAAAAAAGACAAAAATATAAAGAAAATTACATTTAAAAAATGGAAATGCACTTAATCCACCACAAGCCCCATCAAGAGAAACACTGAATGGATTAAAGTAATTATTACAAAACAACCTTGTAAAGTGTCAAATATTCATTTGAAATTTTTAACTTTATTCAGAGAAAGCATATCATGTGAACCACAAACACCCCCCACCCCCCAACAACAGTTTTAACACACAGGCTAGAAAAAAATGATCCTAAAATGAGAAGTAATAATTACTGCAGTCAAGTAAAGCCAACAGCACTTTTCTGCAGTGCAATAAAAGAAAAGTGTGAAGTTGGACAAGGGAATATTCAATTACTTGAAAGCTGTATTAATATACAGTACAAAGTACTTGAAAAATCTTACACATGATAAAAAATAAAATAAAATAAAAAAAACAGCCAGGTGTCTACAGCTAACTTTCCTCCTCTGTATTTTACAATGTAATGCATTCTACAGATTAAATCAGGCTCAACTATCAAGAGTTGACTCAGTGCAACTGTTCAGTATTTGTACTCGGATGTTAGACGGTAAACATTCATAGGCAGAACATCAGAACTGAAAAAGAAAACTAGCAGTGTTATAAGAACAAAACTGAAGTAATGCTAAAATCGTTAGAAACAAAAGACGGCACCAAGTGCAAGTAAGTGAAACAAAAATAACATGAGATGACTTCTTCACATTTCTTCTGTCTTCTATTGTTGAAGCTGTGCAGCGAGCTGAAGTAAACATGTGGTGCAGTTCCACTTACATCCAGGACTTACCGGTAATGCTACTGTTCCACTCAGCTGATCTCACATCCTCAGAAGGCAGTGAAATATCCAACCTCGAGCAGAGGTTAACGTTATTAAACTGGAGCTTAAAGGTTTATTTTATAAAATATGTGCAGGTTGAGGTTTGAATTTTTGCTGTCAGTGCAGAACAATGGGTTGTGCTGACCGTGAGAAGGTTAGCGAGTCTCCCCGTTAATCGAGGAGCCTTCCCCGCGAGGCGGGGAGCACCTGGAGACCCCCCGTTCAGTGTTGTCCAAGCTCGAGCCGTTTTGACTGTGTTGGTCTGCAGAGGCAGCGCTCGCTGAGGAAGAAACGGGCTTGACTTTCTCTTTAAAGTCTGTGATAATTACAGTCAAGTCTCCAACTGTGACCTCCAGATGCTGGGCGCTGCTCCTGTCTATGTTTTTTAATCTGGGCCTGGTAAAAGAAACAAAAAACACCAAGAGATTACACTAAATAATTCAGTTTTGTAAAACCAACAAAATATTTAGTTTAACATACTTCTTGTTTTGTAAAAAGAGATGCCTTACCCCTTCTTTTTATAGCTTTTTCTTTTCAATGTGGATTCTTTGTCACTTTTGTCCTTCTCTGATTTTTCCCTCTTCTCTTTTTTGGGATGTGCAGGTGATGCAAACTGCTGATTAACTTGCTGTGCGACAAGCTGAGAAACAGGCCGTGGCTTTCTGAAAGAAACAAGCAGTTATATTTATAACACAGACCCTGTAAGTACCGGTAGGTTGAACGAATGGTTTGCACTAAAAAAAATCTCTGTATGCAATTACCATGACCACAATAATGAAACAACTTCAAACAATACATCAAGAGGAATAGGGATGCACGATATTATCGGCATGGTATCGGCTGGTATTAGCGATAAAGTTAAACATCGGACATCGGCCATTCCATCAAAATAACAGATATAAAAGGCTTGTGCTTTAAGTTAATTTTTAATTTAAGAAACTGTCAAGTATATCTATTAGTGCACTACTACTTATGCACTTTTCATTTGTTGCTTGTGAACAGCTTGAGTTTAGATTTATAAAAATTTACAAATTTGCACTGTTCAAGTGTTGTCATTGTGTTTGAGAGAGTAAATATCATGAATAAATTTGACATTAAACATAATCCAAGTTGAAGTGTTACATCATTTTCAGCCCCTTTTTGGCATCTGCATTTGGTAGCAGGCCAAACTGACAAAGACCACCCACTTCGAACGTTATCAGCCATTAGATAGCCATTATTAATTATTATCATCCCCATATGTAGCGGTCAGACTGCCCCTCCTGTACCTCCTAGTAGGTTTAAAAGTACGTTGTTAGCGTTGGTAGTGATGAGAATAAGCTCCGTTTTTAGCTACGTGTTTAGTAAAGGGTCTGGCGTTAGGTTTAGGGTCTTGGTTAGATTTAGGCACAAGGGTAACGGGGTTAAGTACAGTATAGGGTTGGTCCTCTGGGTCAGGTGTAAGGTTAGGTTTAGGAAAAGGGTTACATGGGCTGAAAAAACAAACAAAAAAAGACACTTCCTGGTTTACCCCGATGAGACGCTGCCTATTATCAGCCAAAAAAACGATAATAACGTACCTTTAAACCTACTAGGAGTAGGAGGTACCCTGATGCATGCTCAATAATCCAGGTAGAAAAATCTAAAAAAGCTAAATCTGGTCCTCTGGACATTCAAAAAACAAAACAAAACAAAGCAAAAAAATTGTAGAAACGTTTCGTCTTTCGTCCGAAAGACTTCCTCAGTCTGAGCTGCTGTATTCAGCTCAGTCTTATAAATAGCACCCTCTCACAGTGGATCAACCAGTTGGCTGATGACAGTCGAAACCAGCTGCTCACATGATCAAGGAGGACCATCAGCCTAACGATGGATTGTTAGCACCCTGATGGTTGTTTGCTATTCACAGAGGGCTGAGTGATACTAGCAATAACAGCATTGTAAGAGGGGGACAGTTGAACCCGGAGGCCTCCACCTCTGTTAGGAGGTACGTGGGACAGTTTCACCGCTACATATGGGGATGATAACCACTAATAACGGCAATTTAATGGACTGATACCATCCGAAGTCGCTGGCTTTCAGCACCACCATCTGGCGGTCAGTAGGGATGAAAAAGAACTTACATTTCCCCATGACAGTTCTGGAAGCTCTGTAGGACCTTGGCCGGCCGTAGGCGCGAACTCACACTGACAGACGATATGACGTCATTGATTTAGCCTAAAGGCCCCAGTATAGCTCTGCGTTCGGCCGAATGCCGCTCTATGCGCGCGTTCTGTGCGCAGGCAGTTCACAGTACCGTATAGCTCTGCGTTCGTTCTCGCGTTAATGCTCGCGTTTTCGCTCTAAATTCTTGACGTCATTTGAGCAGCAGCAGGGCAGAGGGTTTACCTACTGGAAAAATTGAGGTCGCTGATTGGTCGGGTGGGGGAAAAAAAGGCACGAGCCTGGCCAGCCGCAGCGGTGTTCTGTGTTTATATGTTAATAAAAAAGTTCTAAAAAATAAAATAAAAACAGGGAGTGCTGGTCCAGCACACCAAGAAATCTGCAGAACCTCGCGCAGCCACGTTGGACCCGAGTTTAGTTTGCTCGTGACAAATTCATTCATTTCCTCATCATTTCAGTCATGGAGTCAGCTGAGGAGGAAGCGATCACTTGACTTTTGGCAAAAAAACAAAAGAAAAGGCCAGATCAGGGATGAAGAAGGGGAATTTAATACATTTGTGTCACATACAAAACAGTCCGGCGCCGGGAAGTTTATTGTGCGACAACATGCTTGCGTTCGCGCCTTCGCGGTCGTAAAATATGAGCTTGGAGCGTTCGTGCCCGCGTTCAAACGCTTGTGCCTCTGCGTTCGAACGGCGTCGAGCGGCGTTCGGCCAAACGCAGAGCTATACTGGAGCCTTAAGTCCTACTCGGAGATAAAATTAGAAAAGATAAATAAATTCACAGGATTTTTTTTTTTTGCCAATAGAACGAGAAAAATATACAAACCGGATTCCAAAAAAGTTGGGACACTAAACAAATTGTGAATAAAAACTGAATGCAATGATGTTGAGATAAATGTCAATATTTTATTCGTAGTAGAACATAGATGACAGATCAAAGGTTTAATCTGAGTAAATGTAACATTTTAAAGGAAAAATATGTTGATTCAAATCTAAAAAAGCTAAGTCTGGTCCTCTGGACATTCAAAAAATAAAACAAAACAAAGCAAAAAAAATGTATATACAGTCCATCACTTGCTGAAGTGTGGTCTGATCTAGACACGTTATTGAGCATGCATCAGAGTATTTTGAACCACTTTGGCCAGGATTGCCTCAAACTTGTTAGAGAGTTTGAGAAAACAGCTAGGAAGAGGGCAGACTACAGGAACCACTTGCGATTCAACCTTATGCCCCTTTTCCACCGGTCGGCTCGGGTCGGATGTTACGTCATATGTGCGTCGCAGAGACCCCCTTTCATCCTTTCCCACCGGCTATTCCGAGCGGAGCCGCGCGAGATTTCCTGAGATTTTCGGGCTGCTTTCAGAGGTGTACTGAAGCGAGCTCACCCGCTCCGGAAGGAGGGAGGAGGAGACGAGAGCTGTTTTTACGGAAGCGAGGGAAGCTACCACGGCAGGACTTTTACATGAATAACACGGTAAAAACAATTGTTATTTTTTAAATTTATAGCAAAGATGGGTCTTCAGCTGAACGTGTCCTTAATAAAATCACGTACTGCTCAAAACTGCACGATTTTAAAAAGTAGTTTCGCCACGAGTAACACGCGGCGCGCGGGCGGCTTTATGTCTTTAAATGTAGCTCAATGAACAGATATAAAATATATTTCATAGCTGACTTTAATAGTACGAGGGCTCCTGAGCTTAACCACGCTTTAATATTGTCACGTATGGTCAAATGTGCTGCATTTAAAGTAGTTTCGCTTTGACTTTTTCCAAAACCTGTGTTTGCACAACGAAAATAAATTATAAAAATTCGAATTTTATTTCAAATAACTCCAACAGGATACATTTCGTGTATGAATATGTTGTGATCACACTAGATTTTTTTGAAAAATATCAGCTATGTGGTTTTTGATAGAATTGATAATATGTGATACAAAGTCTTTATTGTGTTCTTCTTCTAGTGGTGGCTAGTACTGTAGTAAATAGCTTGAGGAACACTACTGCCACCATGTGGTAAGACGAGTAGGATTCTGGACCCCGCCCACAGAAGGGGTACAAAAAAGCTGTGGAAACAGAACATAGATGTGACCCGACCCGAACTGAGCCGACCTGAGCCGATCCAACCCGAGCCGAGCCGAGCGGTGGAAAAGAGGCATTAGATGCAGACAAAGTGGCATCATTCCCAAGAGCCTGGAACTGAAATCGTCGGTCAGCGGGGACCGAGCAAGCAAGATCCTTCAGAAGGCACAGACGCAGCTGCTGAATGAACGGGTAAGACAGACCAATTTTACTATTGAGGCCTTGAAGACCAAAGAAGAGCACATTAAACAAAAACTAACAACGTGCCTAGATCAGACCACACTTCAGCAAGTGATGGACTGTATCTACATTTTTTTTGCTTTGTTTTGTTTTATTTTTTGAATGTCCAGAGGACCAGACTTAGCTTTTTTAGATTTTTCTACCTGGATTATTGAGCATGCATCAGAGTACAGTATGTTGATTCAAAATTTCACAGTGTCAACAAATTCCAAAAAAGTTGGGACAAGTAGCAATAAGTGGCTGGAAAAAGGAAATTGAGCATATAACAAACAGCTGGAAGACCAATTAACACTAATTAGGTCAATTGACAACATGATTGGGTATAAAAAGAGCTTCTCAGAGTGTCAGTGTCTCTCAGAAGCCAAGATGGTAAGAGGATCACCAATTCCACCATTGTTGCACAGAAAGATAGTGCAGCAATACCAGAATGGTGTTACCCAGTGTAAAATAGCAAAGACTTTTAAGTTATCATCATCAACCGTGCATAACATCATCAAAAGATTCAGAGAATCTGGAACAATCGCTGTGCGTAAGGGTCAAGGCCGTAAAACTCTACTGGATGCTCGTGATCTCCGGGCCCTTAAACATCACTGCACCTCAAACAGGAATGCCACTGTCAAGGAAATAACAGAATGGGCTCAGGAATACTTCCAGAAAGCTATTAAGCTTTTGCTAATTTTGTAAGCAAAATCAGTTTGACCAAATATTTTTAATACATATTTCAAAGAAAGGAAGATAAGATTTCTTGTTTCACCAAATGGATATTAACATACAAAATGAATAGCCTAAAAAAATCAACTCTAAACTAAAGACAGGCTATTACACAGACGAACAAAAATATTATTAGTGTAAAATTATTTGGAAAAATATAGAACAAGGCTATTTTGATTGAACATGTGCTGCTCGCTTCAGCTTTTGTAGATGCTGCTACTTCCTTCACCACATATGACATCAGGTGTGGAGATGAGTGCAGCTGGTGATCAGCTCATCCATCCATCCATCATCTTTATCTGCTTCTTCCTTTTTGGGTAGCGGAGGTCGCTGGTGCCCATGTCCAGCCATCACTGTGCGAGAGGTGTGGTACACCCTGGACAGGTCGCAAGTCCATTTCAACCGGCGAGTCAGCGGATGTGTGCGGCCGGCAACAGGTTGTCCATCTGAGCTTAACGCAACTTTTTTAAATCTCTTTCAACTGGACAGTTTGACCTGCCTCCTACTCTACAAGTGGATTAACATAATTTTATATTGTGCATTCTTATTTAGTTTAATTTGTGCTATATGATTCATAAAACCACATCAAAGCCCGAGACGGGCCCGGCCCACACATTATTATGGCCTGGCTCTGAATCTGGGTAGGGCTGTGCCTGGCTCCAGGTTCAGGTTAGAATGACAGATCTATTTTACATTCTGGCAAGAAAAGCTGTGCACAAGTGATATGCATCCATTCAAAGAATGCTAACCCTTTAAAACAAGCTTTGCTTTCAGTGAATTCAATTGAAATGCTGCTTGCATTGGTTGTTTAGTTTTCTATTTGGGATCAACAGGACCATTGGGGATTGGTCATAAATGGCCGCTTCTGGCCCTGGGCCTTGTTTTTCCTACTTTAACACGGACAGTAAGACAGTAATGAGCTCCAACCATGTTCAGTCAGGTCATCTGGATGGTTTCTTTCATCCATCCATCCATCCATCTTCTTCCGCTTATCCGGGGTCGGGTCGCGGGGGTAGCAGCCTAAGTAGGGAGGCCCAGACTTCCCTCTCCCCAGCCACTTGGAGCAGTTCCTCCGGGGGAATCCCAAGGCGTTCCCAGGCCAGCCGAGAAACATAGTCCCTCCAGCGTGTCCTGGGTCTTCCTCTGGGTCTCCTCCCGGTGGGACATGCCCGGAACACCTCACCAGGGAGGCGTCCAGGAGGCATCCTAACCAGATGCCCGAGCCACCTCAACTGGCTCCTCTCGATGTGGAGAAGCAGCGGCTCTACTCCGAGTCCCTCCCGGATGACTGAGCTTCTCACCCTATCTCTAAGGGAGAGTCCAGCCACCCTGCGGAGAAAACTCATTTCAGCCGCTTGTATCCGAGATCTTGTTCTTTCGGTCATAACCCAAAGCTCATGACCATAGATGAGGGTGGGAACGTAGATCGATCGGTAAATTGAGAGCTTTGCCTTTTGACTCAGCTCTCTCTTCACCACGACAGACCGGTACAGCGCCCGCTTCACTGCGGACGCTGCACCTATCCGCCTATCGATCTCACGCTCCAGTTTTCCCTCATTCGTGAACAAGATCCCGAGATACTTAAACTCCTCCACTTGGGGCAGGACCTCCTCCCCGACCCGGAGAGGGCATGCTACCCTTTTCCGGCTCAAGACCATGGCCTCGGATTTGGAGGAACTGATCCTCATCCCGGCCGCATCACACTCGGCTGCAAACCGCTCCAGTGAAAGTTGTAAATCACGAACTGATGAAGCCAGTAGGACCACATCATCTGCAAAAAACAGAGAAGCGATTCTAAGGTCACCAAAACGGATCCTCTCAACACCTTGGCTGCGCCTAGAAATTCTGTCCATAAAAGTTATGAACAGAATCGGTGACAAAGGGCAACCTTGGCGGAGTCCAACTCTCACCGGAAACGAGCCTGACTTACTGCCGGCAATGCGGACCAAGCTCTGACACCGGTCGTACAGGGACCTAACAGCCCTTATCAAAGGGCCTGGTACCCCATACTCCCGGAGTACCCCCCACAGAACCCCCCGAGGGACGCGGTCGAATGCCTTCTCCAAGTCCACAAAGCACATGTAAACTGGTTGGGCAAACTCCCACGCACCCTCCAGGACCCTGCTGAGGGTGTAGAGCTGGTCCAGTGTTCCACGACCAGGACGAAAACCACACTGCTCCTCCTGAATCCGAGGTTCGACTATCCGACGGACCCTCCTCTCCAGAACCCCTGAATAGACCTTACCAGGGAGGCTTAAGAGTGTGATCCCCCTATAGTTGGAACACACCCTACGGTCCCCCTTTTTAAATAGGGGAACCACCACCCCAGTCTGCCAATCCAAGGGAACTGCCCCCGATGTCCACGCGATATTGCAGAGTCGCGTAAGCCAACACAACCCTACAACATCCAGAGCCCTAAGGAACTCCGGGCGAATCTCATCCACCCCCGGAGCCTTGCCACCGCGGAGCTTTTTAACCACCTCGGCGACCTCAGCACCAGAGATCGGAGAACCCGACCCAAAGTCCCCAGGCTCTGCTTCCTCAGTGGAAGACGTGCCAGTAGGATTGAGGAGGTCTTCGAAGTATTCCGCCCACCGACTCACAACATCCCGAGTTGAGGTCAGCAGCACGCCACCTCCACCATAAATGGTGTTGGTCTCGTACCTCTTTCCCCCCCTGAGACGCCGGATGGTGGACCAGAATCGCCTCGAAGCCGTACGGAAGTCATTCTCCATGGCCTCTCCGAACTCCTCCCACGCCCGAGTTTTTGCCTCAGCAACCACCCGAGCCGCATGCCGCTTGGACTGCCGGTACCTATCAGCTGCTTCCGGGGTCCCACAAGCCAAAAAGGCCCAATAGGACTCCTTCTTCAGCCTGACAGCATCCCTCACTGCCGGTGTCCACCACCGGGTTCGAGGGTTGCCACCTCGACAGGCACCAACAACCTTGCGGCCACAGCTCCGATAAGCTGCCTCGACAATAGAGGCGCGGAACACGGCCCACTCGGACTCCATGTCCCCCGCCTCCCTCGGAACGTGTTCAAAGCTCTCCCGGAGGTGGGAGTTAAAGCTCCGTCTTACGGGAGACTCTGCCAGACGTTCCCAGCAGACCCTCACGATACGTTTGGGTCTGCCAGGTCTGACCGGCATCCTCCCCCACCATCGGAGCAAACTCACCACCAGGTAGTGGTCAGTAGACAGCTCCGCCCCTCTCCTCACCCGAGTGTCCAAGACATGCGGCCGCAGATCAGATGAGACGACAACAAAGTCGATCATCGAACTGCGACCTAGGGTGTCCTGGTGCCAAGAGCA